>JBBPJJ010001246.1:0-10446 GCA_038088635.1 Veloboletus limbatus
TTGTCCCAATGAGTATCAGTTTTGAATTGCATGTATCTCCATGGTTACTGATCCAAATTACATAATTTATTTATCATTGCCTAGCCAAGAGTACCAGCCTCCTTTCATACACCAACACTTTGTTTATGTGCAAATGATATTCAATGAACAATCAAAAAGTCTCAATCATTGGGACAATTTTGTGAGTCACTGTACAACTGGACATATGGACAACTGGCGATAACTGCACAAGTTTATTGTTGAATCATACAAGGACAGTTCCAACTCCCAGGATCAGTGCAGACCTATTAGCTGTCTGAGAGCTCTGTGGGATAGTGAATGGTCGATCTTGCACGAAGTCCTTAATGTCACTTGTAAAATGTGATGATGCTCCTAAGTCCAGAAGCCAGACATGAGGAGGCATATCATGTAAATGAGCTTTTCCTTTTCCCTTCCTATTGCTAGGAGTGCTACTACAATCATCACACTGTGCGAAAGGATCCAAAGAGCATTCATCATTTGGAAAAGTAGTTACTACATGGGATATAACTACTGATGAGAGAGCACAATGTATAGTTTGATTTCTATGAAGTGAATGTTCATCAGCCCATGAGTATGAAGGACATAGGAAGGGAAGAACTGACCATTCCTCTATTGGATCATCCAAGCCCAATAACCCATACTCATATAGGTCCTTATCCTCAATGATGTTGCCCTAAGGGTCAAACATCAAATTCTGGGGGATCCAAGGGATATAGTCAAAGACCCCCAGCTCAATCATCTCACTCAGGCCATCAGCCACATAGGGGAAAAAGGCCTTGAGGTAGACATCACAGTCATCAATTCCCAAACTCACTGTATCAGAGTCAGGTGACCCAATCCAAGTAATATCAGCAAGGAGAAGGTGTGCTGTGTCTTTGAGATGGTCAGCAAGGGTGTGAGTAAGGGCAACGTCAGGTGAAGGGCAATGGGCATGCCCACTCAGCCTTGGACTCGCATTACGGTGCCGTTTGGTGATGACCCAGTCGAGCTGCTTGACAGTCACCTGTGTCGCTGGCACACCAAGCGAGTCGGCAAGCATGATGGCGTGCTTGGTTTCAGAGAACACTAGGGGCCTGTAATGGGCTGCACCAGGCGTGTGAGCAGTTGTGTGCGGGTCACGTGATGGTGGAGTGAGGGTGGGTGCCAGGACATTGTCAGTGGGATATTGTGCAGGCCACATGAGAATGTCAGTCGGTGACAGAAAAACTATGTTGGGTGACAGTACGAAAGAGGAGGGCAGTGTGAGAATGTTGGCAGGCACTGTGGTGAAATCCGTCAGTGTTGGAAATGAGAAATTGGAGGTGGCTTGCGTAGCTGCTTGGTTGGCATGCTACTCGCACCAATTCTTTGTTGCACTGGCAGAGCGCTTGCTCTCATGACGCTCCTTGCGTGAGGGCTTGGGGCCACTGCCACCTGAGTTGGAGAAGCCCACAGTAGGTTGCTGCTGTTGTTGAGTAAAGGTCAGGTCCACCATCAGCAAAATACAATAATACTGTACAGTGCTGTACAGTACATCATAGCCACTACATTACACCAGTAGGTCTCACAGTTTACAGTAAAATCAAAGTGGTTCCTAAAGTGTTGTTTAGCACAATGGCATCATATTAGACTAGGTCTTTAATACTCTGTAGCCTCTGTAGCCTTTGTACACTTCTATACTGCTCTGTAGCTTTGTGTCAAAATGGGTGTTTTGCTGATGACCTGCTTACACTTGACAGGCCTGGACCAGGCTGCCTGGTCTTATGCAGATGATATATAGGAGTCTGAGTGTGAGGTGTGGGCTTATGCCTGAAGAGCTGTTGCTCTCAGGCTGCCATGGTCATGAGCTCAATTTGGTTGACCGTCAGCACAGTAGTGGTGGAGGCGGAGTTGCCTTGGACGGTTTCCATGTTTAGGAGTTGAGTAGCAACAGTGGCATAGGAAGGTAGTTTTACAAGGAGAATCATACCTTGGATGCGGTCAGAAATGGGATACTCCAATTGTGTTACGTGTGGGCCAGGTAGACTCACACATATCTGCAAGGTAACTAGGACTGGGGCTAGGACTAGGATTTGAGAAGGCCTCCTTGGAGGAACCTTTACTAGGACTGAGGGACTAAGGGACTGAAGTCGACGAGTTGGCTGGGCAAGACTAAGTGTAGTATTGCAGAGCTCAAAGTTAGAGAATACAGGTCGTGCTAATGGGGTTTATATACTTGTGAGAAGTGAGCACGGACCAAGACTAAGAAAGGAAATGGGATAAAGAAGGATAGATATGAAGAACCATATAGAATGTAATGGAAATGGAAAGAACCTTGTTGAAGGGCGGAGATTAACGAGGCTATGTATGACTCAGTTGGTGAGTCAGCTACAGAAGGCCGAGGAATCAGAGTGAAGGAAAGTAATTGTAATCTTGATGATGAATGAAAAGTGGACCCGTGGGTTGCCATGAAGGAGTCATCAAGCCGAAAAGTAACAAAGAGATAAAGTAAAAGAATGAAACATAACATTACCCCCCTTGTACGTCTCAAATCACCAATGAGAGCTAGTCTTGTGGGACACATATGTGGCGGAAGTCTAAAGATCAAGGGAGTAAGCACCTGGAGAGCCCGTGACGTTCACATAGGCCACGTCATCCCAAACATCATCAACGTGGGTGGTGTCATTGAGGAGAGGAGAAATGGGGGAGACTGTGCGTCAACGATGCGGGGTAGAGAAGCGAACGGTCGGACATGGGGAGTGTCCTGAGAGGGGTTGTTGGGTTATGAAAGAACCCGAGGAGGAGGACAATGTTGGGCGACGGGGTGGACGGGAGCGAGGTCAGCTTGGGCAGCGGGCCTGAGCATGGCCCAGAGCCCAGATGAGACATAGCAGGCATTGATACTGGGGACACTGGGCATGACGATGACCCAGTCAGTGACATTCGAAGCACACTTCAGAGTACCAGGGATGGTTGGGAGGGAGGATTAATCAGCCACCAAGCCTAGCAAGCCAGTCATCAGTGTTAGCCAGGGATGCCTCAATGGCTGGGTCAAGAGTGGAGGAGGAGGCGCTGGGAGTTGAATGAGAGGTGTAAGGAGGTGGTTGGACTCCCTGAGCAAGAGCGAGTTCCCGTGTATACCGCTTGATATTGGCTAGGAATTCTTCAAAGTGGAGTTGGTATCCCATGGTGACGAGTGCCCCTTGTAAATAATCCCAAATATATTGAAGTATTCCCACAATGAGGGTGACATGGGCGTCGGGGTTGGTGGAGTTGTTCTGAACAATGAGATCAATGCGTTCAGTCTCAATCAGGGCCTTGTAAAGGCCCAGAAGGGGGGACCCGTAATCAAGGTGACTGGTAGCGGGAATAGCCAGCTGAGAGTCCTTGATATGGTGGAGGAGGACTTGCGCATATATGTCATCTGGCGTATCAGAGCGGAGACGATGAGATGCTGGAGGAAGAAGAACCGACAAAATCGGTGGATGAGAACTAATTGGGTGAGTCACGAAAGGATCTGGCATATCTAGTTTGGGTCTCGCCACCCTCCAGGCATCATTGGGGCTCTCTCCCCACCCTGCTTGTGCGGTTGTGGAGATGGAATCGTCCGTCTCCTCCGAGTCGTTATGAAGTTGTAGTCATATTTGGTCATTGGTGGTGATGAAGGAGGAAGGGGACAAGGAGGTTTCTTCGAAAAGTTCTGGGATGGGGGAAACAGATCGAACAACGTAGGTCATACTCATGGTGAAACCAGAAAAAGAGGGATATCAAAAGGTATGGTGAAACAGACAGTAATCGTAGCGGCAGAAATAGGCGTGTTCTAAAGGGTGGGAGCTTGGGACTTTGTAGCGAAAGCAAAAGGTAGAATGCGATAACTTTTTTCTTTAGGGATGAAATTGAACATAAAATTGAAAGGGAAGGAAGGAATGGGGGGTTCCAGAGTTTGTGGCGTTTTTTATTGTCAGCTAGTAATGCTGAAGAATGTTTTAAGTTCTGCTCGGGAACCCATGAGTCTTCCTCGGCTGTGTATCCTTTCCATCGGATCAGGAAAGAGCGGTGTGCTGTGGAACCCTGATGGCGTCGGATCTCTTCAATTTCGTATTCTCCTTCTCCTTCTATTAGATCTGGTGGTGGCTGTGGGAAATTCTGTCCATAAGTGTTGTTTTCATGGTATGGAGATAGAAGAGAGGCATGGAATACGGGATGAATTTTCCATGTTGTGGAGAGACGTAGTTGATATGTGATGGGCGAAAGGACTTTGGTGATGGTGAATGGTCCTTCTCGTTTTGCCACAAATTTGGGATTAGTTACGAGACGCTTCAAGTTTCTTGCTTCCAACCATATTCGTTCGCCGATATTGAACAGGGTAAACCATTGTTTCGATCTAGCTGCCATTGTTTGTTGGGCGAGTTCGTGGGTGGCAAGAGCTTCATTTCATGTGGCCGTGAGAGTTAACAACCATTGATTGATGGCCAGGAGGTCCGATGATGGGAGAACTGAAGGTAGGGCTTGGGGTTCAAAGCCCAACATGAGAAAGAATGGTGATTTCCCTGTGACCGAATGGGGACAATGGTTGTGTGCAAATTCTGCCATTGTGATGTGATTGGCCCACATTGTTGGTTCATTCCCACAGAAGATCCATAAATAGGTTTCTATCTCTTGGTTTACATGTTCCGTTTCTCCGTCGGTCTGAGGATGATAGGCAGTGGAGATAGCGAGTTGGTAACTGAGAAGTCTCCCCAACTCCCTAGTGAAGGAAGAGGCAAATTGGGGACCTCAATCAGAGATGACCTTCTCGTAGAGACCAAAACGGGTAAAGATATGAGTAAAAAATAGTGAGGAAATGCCTTCGGCAGTGACGGTGGCTGTAGTGGGGCAGAGAATTACCCCCTTTGTAAGGCTGGGGTCGACCACGACCAGGAGAGCATCAAAGCCGGCGGAGGAAGGGAGACTAGTGATGAGATCGCAGGAGACCTGTTGGAAAGGACGGGTGCAGGCAGAAGAAATGGGAAGGACGGGTGGATGGGTGGGGTGAGTGTTGGACTTATGCTGTTGACAGACGGAGCAACCAGCGATGTAGTGGCGGATGTACTGTGCCAAGCCAGGCCACCAATAGTGGGCAGCGACCAACTGGCGAGTTTTGAGGTACCCCAGATGTCCTGCCGTTTCATGATCGTGGCACCTGGACACAATGGAATGCCAGAGAGCATCGTCACACAGGATGTACAGGTGACCCTGATAAGAAAGTTTGCTGTCCGTGTAGGACCAATCGGAAGGAATGCGGGCGGCTAAAGAGCCGGGGAGAGGACAGGGGTGAAGTCAGTCCAGGACGACCAGGTTGGAGGTGGAGGCCTTACGAATTTGGTGATCGAGGGCAATATCGATAAGATTCACGAACAAAGAATCTGAGAGTAGAACAACGTCAGCATTGTCAAGGAGGACATCTGCGGGAATGTGATCAGGTCGGCAAGAGAGAGCGTCTGGACCAGCAAGCAATTTGCCAGGGACGTGGTTGATGTGAAGATCGAAGTCCTGGAGATTGTTACATGTGGGCTTGGGTAAGCTCGCACGTAGCCCTGGTGAGGTCTAGGACAAGGGGAGCCTTGGCTGATGCCATCGATGGTGTACACGGAGACGTAGGCTGCACATGTATAGTGCCAGCCAAAGGAATCGTATACCAGGTCGAGCGCGGAATCAGCAAAGGAGGCTGGGATTGCAGAGGGTACAAGGACTAGGGGTAGATCTAGGGTCTAAGGTCTAGGATCCAGGGGAAGTCCAGGGACTAGGAGTAAACCCAGGGAGATCAAGAATAGAGAACATGGTACGTGCTACTAGGGTTTATATAGCGTAGGGTAAAGGGCATGAACCATGTCAAGAAAGGGAAAAGAGAACAGCACCAGTCAAGGGCTGTGTAGAATGAGGACAGCACCAGTCATGGGCTGTGCGAAGGAAGGTCATAGAATATGAAGGAATCGGAGAGAAGGAACTAAAGAAGGAAAGCACAGGAAGTAGGCTGTGCGAGAAGAGAAGCCAAGGCTATGCATGTGGAAGCATAGGGCTAAGGGTATTCTATGAAAGGAAGAGAAGATCAAAGAAGCGAAGAGAATAGGAGGCGGACTCAATAGTGAGTCAGAGATAGGGGCGATGACTCATGTTGAGTAAGTCAATGGGAGCCGGGGAACGGCGAGGTCGGTGTATGAAGGCTCGGGTTAGGCCGAGGGAATGTACGAGGAGGGAACGAGGCGTGCATGAGGCAGAGATCTGGAGACGGGGATCTAGGGATGACCATGAGGTCCAAGGGAACAGGGAAGGACCATGGATATGGTCCGGACACGAGGACAAGGGAAGGACCAAGGGTAAGGTCCGGAGCGGGAATAGGGATGACTCGAGTGAGCACGAGGGAACTCGTGGTGTGAGGCTGTGACAGAAAGCCGCAGCAAGGCAATGCTGGAATGGAAGCCACAGCAAGGCGATGCTAAAGGGAAGCCTCGAGGTGAGCACGTGATGAGCACGAGGCATGCTTAAGGAACAAGTCGGAATGAGCGAAGGAAGGCTATACTCAGTGGGTACAGCACGAGGAGTGCGAGGAGGATCCAAAGGAGTATGCCAAGGGCGACGTTGTAGACCGAAGTTAGGGGTTCCCGTAAATGGAGTAAGAATAAGGGAAATCGTAACAGAGATCCAACAGCCAGCGAGCCTGGCGTCAATTTAATAACTGAGCCTGGCAGAAATAAGTCAGATTTTTATGGTCAGTAAAGACCTGAACTGGTGATGAGGAGCTAATGAGGTAGTGGCGCCAGGCACACAAGGTGCGGAGGATTGACAGAAGTTCCTGATCGTGGATATCGTAATTTCGTTCAGTGGGTGCGAGAAATTGGGAAAGATAAGAACAGGGGTGCCACTCTCCGTTAGTCTCAGATTGCAAAAGAATACTGCCGGTCGCCCATTTGGAGGCGTCAGTGGCGACGGCAAAGGGTTTAGTTAAGTCAGGAAGTTGGAGGACAGGTTTAGACAGAAAATTCTCTTTGAGCAAGTCAAAGGTGGATTGGCAGACCAGGGTCCATTCCCATAAAATGGTCTTCTTGGTGAGATTGAGAAGTGGACAAGCAATAGTAGAGTAATCACGGATAAAACGACAATAAAAATTAGCGAATCCGAGGAATGAACGGACTTCTTTATGGTTAGTAGGTGCTTTCCAGGCGGAAATACCGTCCAACTTGACCAGATCCATTGCTAATTGACCAGGTTTGACAATCATTCCTAGGTATTCAACCTCGGACGTGTCAAAGACGCATTTTTCTAGTTTTAGATGTAGGTTCAGTTCGGTCATGCGTTGAAGGACTCGTTTGGTGTTTCGTTCGTGGGTGTCTTTATCAGGGGAGTAGATTAGTAGGTCGTCCATGTAAATGACCAACCATCCTTCTGCAATCATGTCACGGAATGTCGTTCATAAAACGCTGAAAGGTAGCAGGAGAGTTAGTCATGCCAAAGAACATAACCATGGGTTCAAACAATCCGCTATGCATGATAAATGCTACCTTCCATTGATCGCCATCTTTGATATGAACATTGTTATACCCCCATCGGACGTCAAACTTGGTAAAGTGTTTTGCCATCTTAAGTTTGTCGATTAGATTGGTGATGAGTGGTATGGGGTACACATCGCAGACGGTATGGTCATTTAAGTAGCAATAATCTTGGCAGGGATGGAGTTTGCCATCCTTTTTTTTTACGAAGAAAAATGGTGAGGCCTGTGGGGAGTTCAAGGGGCGGATCTTGCTGGATTTGATATGTTCGTCAATAAAATCATCAGCTGCTTTGGTTTCATCAGTGGATAATGGGTAGAGTTTACCAATTTTAGGCATAAAGGAATCCTTCAGGTTGATGGCATGATCATATGGCCGAACTGGTGGTAAAGTTCCAGCCGCGACCTCGGAAAATACCTGTTGATAGTCTTGATATGCTGTTGGGAGAGTCACTTTCGGTTTATTGACTAGGTTTTGTATGGCTAGATCCGTTGACGTAGTATAAGCTTTTACCATAGCTGGAGATATGCATCGCAGGGTTAGGTAACGTTTATAGCCTTTGATGATGCAATTGATACAATAGGATGTTACTGCTTTCTTGGTAAAGTCTTCTGGTGGGAGAAAGTCCATATTGCTAGTTTTGAGATAGTCATAAAGTCGCTTATCGAATTCGTGGGTTATCGAGGCATGGCATACTGGGTGAGGTTTGATTTTGTAATATCCAGGGGCCTGTTGAGTTTTCTGGGTATGATTCTTGATCTCAGTGGCGAGGTCGTTTGATCAATCGGTTTCTTGCTTGAGATGTAGTTGATTTCTTTTCCAATCTATAACAGGATCTTCCTGTTGGAGTCATGGGAACTCTAGGATGATGCGGTCATTTCCACATCCCATAACATGGAAAAGAACCTTGGTAGTAACTTGTCCGATTGTAACGTAAAGATCAGCAGTAAAATGGATTGTTCCTTTGGCGTTCAAGGAGTCATCGACATTTTTGACAGGGATTGGGGTTGGTAATCTAGTGCAGGGGATCCGATTCTTTCAAACAAATCCCCAATCAAGGCAATTGATATATGCTCCTGAGTCTATGAGGGTGTTACGCGAAGCGTACTAGTGGGGACAATGAGCTAGCAAAGTAGCACCTCTACCACGGAGAGGGTGCACTTCCTTGATCTCTTGTGCTAGCGAAGACTAAGATACTTGCCACATGAAGGCAAGGCTAAGGATGGGACTGAGGGACGACTGAGGGACTCAGGGTGATCCAAGAGTACGCTAGATTGCACAGATCGAGAATGAAAATAGAGTACAGTAGGAGAAGTACTTAAAAAATAGACAGGGACGCGTAATCATGGAACAAGATGGAAGGAGAAAGAAGATTAGCTAATCTAGAGGGATGTGTAAGCATAGAACCTGATGGAACTCAGGAGAAGATTAGCTAACTACATGATTACGAGAGAAATTGTGGTGAAGAAAGAAAGTTCAAGAAAGAAGATAAAGATGGGTGTGATCGCCACACAAGAAGAGAAGAATATGATCATACGAGTAGAGAAACATACCACTAACACGAGAAGGTAAAGGACAAAGGATGGAGAAGCAGTATGTGGAATGAAAGAGGAGGAAAATTGTAACATTACCCCCATTGTACATTTGAGCCCCATGCTCAAGAAGTCTATACTCCAGAAGGGGAAAGAGATTGTCCAGTGACAACATAAGATGCTTGTTCGACGGTATAGTGTTCATAGGGGCAGTCAGCGAGGAGATGACCAAGGTTATTGCAACGTCCACAAATGTGACGTGGACAGAAGCAGTCAGCGTGTCCCCAACGAGAGCATGTGGTGCATTGTTGGGATAGGCAATTGCGAGGGGAATTGCCAGGACAGGAGTTATGGCATGAGGGACACCGATAGTTGGGACAGTCGACTCGATAATGACCAAACAAACCACACTGGTAGCAATGAGTGGAAGTGGTGGCAGGACTGCGAACAAGAGGGGAAGGGATAATGCGAACAGCAGAGGAAAGAACCTGAGATCCATCAGAAAGGCGATGATAGGTGACCAGCTCATGATTATGAGCAATGATGGTTGGGTCAACAAGAAAGTCATCAGGATGGGAGACAATGGTAGGCTCGTCGTCAGAATGGGACAAAACTTCGGGTGAAGAGGTAAGAGTGGATTCCAGCGGTGGGGAGGGAATGCGGTCAGCAGGGGGAGCAGGAACACGAATGGGAAGGGAAATATCAGGAGAAGGGGGAGAAAGTGGGGTGGAAGAAAAGGACTCTATGTAACGATCACGAGCATCTTGGGGTAAGGAAAGAAAGATGGGTTTAAAAATGCGAAAGGCAAGTTGTCGAGGAAGACGTTCAAAACAGGTATGAAAACTGTATAAGTGGAGGATGGAAAGAATACGCTCGGGAAGACTGTTAATTTGTAAGCGAAGGGGAATGCCAAATTCCTCAGGGAGATCCCTGGGAGCAGTGCAAAAGTGAGAAAGTTGAACTTGGGAGACAGCAAGAAAAAGTTGCACTAGTTCCACCGAGATGTCATCCTCAGACAACAGAGAATCATTTTCGAGGGCGAGGACGAAGTCTGGCCGAGCGAGGGCAGCAGCATAGAGGATGTTGATGTAGTGGGCAGGGAGGAACTGTGGGCGGACTGGCATGGTGCGAAGAAAGAATAAAGGTGGAGAGAAGGAAGGAGAGGAGGCGGGGGAGGAAGTTGACGACATTTGTAAAGAGAAAATCAAAGGCAAGGATAAAACCAAGAGTGAGAGCGAAAGATAAAACTAAATTGTATAGGAGAGACAATGGGGAAACAATCATTCAAACTGAGTCGGAGGAAACAGAATGTGTTTTCAAGAAGAAATACCAAAGAATCTGACTGATGAAGAAGAGAGCAAATGTAAGAATGGGAATGAGGGGGGCAAGGAAATGAGGCATCATTGATT
>JBBPJJ010001248.1:0-10425 GCA_038088635.1 Veloboletus limbatus
TAATATATTTGCAATATGATTTGAAAATAATAAATTGTGACAGGTTGTGACAGACTGGACCAGATCTGACAGACTTCCAGTCATCCAGGTCCTCCTGCCACTTCTCCAGACCTCCCAGGACCCTCCAGACTGTCCCAGACTGGACAGCTCTAGCCAGTTGGGAACCTTGTTGGGAGGTCTGGGAAACTGGGAAGTCTGTCCAGTCTGTTCCAGTCTGTCCAGCTCTGGCCAGCTAAGTGATGGTTTGCTGATGTTTTCATCTACCTCGTCCTCCACCTACAACATCCCGGTCTTTACCGGTGCCAACTACAGCACCTGGTGCCAAGGATGGAGAGTGCCATTTTGGCGACTGGCAACTCTTGGATCAAGAGCATCAACTGCCCGAGCATTGCCTCAGAGCCATCGGCAGAAACAATCAGCTTTTACATGAAGTGGACTGAGGTGAACAACAAGATCCTCGGAGCGATCCGTCTCTTGCTTTCGCTGACTGTTACAGTTTTCCCTTATGGTCCACCTTAGGCCCTTCTTTCATCCACCTTCACCTCCCACACCTCTGGTTCTACTGTGATGACCTTTATCCTTTGAACATCTACTTTGTATACGTTTCCTTTCTAACCTTTCTCTTGGGGAACATCTACTGTGTACATGTTCCTTTACTTAGTTAACCTTCTTCGATCCACCTCTTTCTCCTAGTGTTGCATCACTAGAACTCCCTCTTCCTTTGCCTCACCTTCCCCCTTTGTACTGCTTATTGATACATAATTGCTCTCGCTCTTATCCCTACTTTTTACGACTCTCAATGTATCTTTGAGTTAGTATATTCTCTTCTGTACTCTGTTCTCATTCTCGATCTGCGCAATCTAGCATACTCTTGAGTGACTCTTAGTCCCTCAGTCGTCCCTCAGTCCGTCCCTCAGTTCTCCTTAGCCTTGCCTTCGTGTGGCAAGAACCCTTCGTCTTTGCTAGCACAAGAGATCAAGGAAGTGCACCCTCTTCGTGGTAGAGGTGCTACTTTGCTAGCTCATCGTCCTCACTAGTACGCTTCGCGTAACACTGACCCTCCTCTACAAGTATGTTTCAGAGACCCGCGCATTCGCACTTCTGGACACCATCCAGAATGAGTATGGGAAGCCTGGACTTCCACATATCTATGCGGATTTCAAGGCCGTTATAGATGGGACGATTCCCACTTCTGGGAATCTGGCTGCAGCGTTTGCAAAGTTCGAAATGCTATTCACGCGCCTTCAGACCAATAAGTATCCCATTTTCAACAACATCCAGGCCATGATCCTCCTCTCCAAGCTCTCCTCCTCCATGAACGTCATTGCATAATTACTTGCGCAGAAATGTGACAAAGATGGAGCTTTCATTCCCCCCACTGTCCAGGAGATTGTCTCCTCTGTGACTCTCGCGTGGGAGTCAAAGAACATGGGAGGAAAAGGTAAGGAGCCAGAGCAGGTGCAAAAGATCTCCACCATCAGGCGGAAGCCAGGGAACCCTTCCTTTCAGGGTCAACAGCAGAACCCTCCTGCAGTGCCCCCTCAGAGGCAGCAGCAGGGGGAGAACACTGACTCTGAGAAGAGGAAGACCAAGCGTGGTAAGTGGGGTGGCAAACAACAGCACGAAAAGCGAAACACACTACAGTTCATCAAGAATTCCTCCAAACCAAGCAGCGATTACTTTGCCTCAACTGCCATTGTCTCCCACACTCCCGCCATCCTCACTCCTGCCGTCGCCGACCCTCGCACGAGCGCTCACAAAAGCGCTCAACAATACCAAGGACAGGGTGGTCCTGCAGCATTTGCGCAGACCAAGGAAGCTTTTGCGTTCACGCATCAGCTTAACACCCACCCATCCTGTGAGATCATATGGTCCATTGACGTGGCTCTCCCGCTCCTCCAACGGCTGTACTGTATGTTGCCTCCTCCTTCATCATCTTCTGCCCTGTCCACTTCCATTGCCGTGACACTGCTTGTCGCCCTTCCTCCATCGGCACCTTTTGTGCCATCTGCCCCCTCTCCTCCTCTCTCACTGGTGCAGTACAACTGCACCTTCTCCCTCGAAGACCTCAATGGGCCGGAGCGTCCCTCCAAGCGCTCTAAGCGCTGGATCAGCCACATAGCTGACTCTTGGGACTCTGACAACATCGTTGACCTTTATGGGTCCAAAGTCGACACGTTCATGAAAGGTTTGTTTCTTTTCCTATAATCACTGCTGCCACTTCCTCACGCTCTGCTTCTTATACAGCGTTGAGTAGTGTACAGGATGTACGTAGTGTACCGAATGACACAGACATTATTTGTGCGCACGGCTCTAATGCTAAGTGTGATCATTGTGATAAGAACAAATTCTGGATCCTCGATTCAGGTGCTTCAATGCACTTCACTCCTGAGCGGTCTGATTTCAGTGATTATACATCGCTTGGGAAGAATAAGATTCCTGTCTCGACTGCCTCTGGTCATATCTACGTCATAGGGACAGGCAGCTGCAAACTGCGGTGGAAAGATGCGCAAAGTAAAGTGCACAACCTGACTCTATTCAATGTGGGGCATATCCCCAACTCAGGAGTTTGATTGCTATCTATGGGCCAAATGCTAAATGCTGGCACCAAGGTTAGAGGAAACGCAGAGTCCATCGACATGTTGTTCGGTGATGACATGATTCTCATATCCATTAAACCAGGCCGCATGGGCCATAATATGTACATCATCGAGGATATCACTGGCTGTCACCATTCGATGGTAACTCCTGATTTTGAGACCATGCACAAACGAATGGGACATCCTTCCAAGGATGTGATGAAACATGCTGCGAAACATACGCGCAACTTCCCTTCCTCACTTGAGATACCGAAGGAAGACAAAACCTGCAAAGGGTGTGTGGAGGGAAAAACCCCTGCTTGTACCTTCCACCCGGATCTCAGGAGAGCCAAAGCGCCCTTTGAGCTTATCCATTTGGACATTAAGTCCTTCCCCATTGTATCGTACCACAAATACCAGTACATTATCACCTTCCTTGATGACTATACCTCATATGGGTGGAGTGCATTATTGCACACCAAGGATAATGCCTTACAGGCAACCAAGTGCTTTTTGGTGATGGTGTCCACCCAATTTGACGCCAAAGTCCAAGAATGGATGTCCGATGCAGGGGGAGAGTACAAGTCCAAAGCTTTTAACGAGTTGCTTGCCTCTCAGGGGATACGCATCTTCCAGAGTGCCCTTCATGCGGATTCTTGGTGGGAATTCAGCTGGAGTCACGCTGTCCATGTATACAATAGGAGACCATTGCACAGACATAACTGGTGCACTCTGTTTGAGATTCTCAACGGGGAGGCTCCTGATGTTGGCCATCTTCGCGTCTTTGGTTGCGAAGTGTACACCCATGTCCTTTCAGACATTTGCACCAATAAGCTGGCCCCTAAATTAGAACCAATGCTGTATCTAGGCATTGCACCTGGAAATGATCGGAATTATCTTCTGATGCGTCGTCCCCAAAACTCTCTTTTTACTTCAGCACAAGCGCTCTTTAATGAGCAGCTGTTCCCTTTATGTGAGAAAAAGCCTACACGTCCATGGACACAAGCCAGTCCTGAGCAGCAGGTTGAGATTCCACTTCCTGATTTGCCAACTGACTTTGATAACTTCCTCCCTCGTCTGGAACCTAGGAACCCGGAACCGGAACATTGGAACCTCTGGAACCATTCCATGCGCCTCCACCTCGCACTCCATTGCCTGTTGCACCACCGCCACTGCCTCAGCGTCCCCACAAAGGCAAGGCCCTTGAACGCTGCCAGCAAGCTGCTTCTCCTGCTGTTCCTCCTGCTCCTCACCGCTCCGAGCACAAGAAGCACGTTCCCAAATGACCAGGGAACATATATGGAGATGACTGCCATCCTGTTGATCAGGAACGCGATGCAGACCGTACATGGCACAATATTGGCTGCAGTGGTGCGCCTCCTCGACAAGAAGATCTGGGGATTTCCCCATTGAGCCCTCCCATGACATTCCTGACACAGAACATCGTGATCTCTCAGAAGAGGAGATTGAGTGCATCACCAGGGAAGGGGGAGCTTCACTCACTGCTTTTCTCTTGGGGAAGGCGATCTGGCTAGATTCTGCAAATTACTCTAAGCCGATCTGCGAGTGGACATTTAAGGACATTCACACTTTACCGTCCACATAACAAAGGAATGGAAAGATGCTTGTCGTGAGCAACTCGAAGTTCTTAAGAAATGAGACGTTTTCGAACTGGTTGATCATCCTAAAGATCGTAAAGTCATCAAAAATTGTTGGGTCTTTGATGTCAAACCCGATGGTAGAAAGTGTGCACGCCTAGTCACGAAAGGTTTCTCACAGGTTGAAGGCTTAGACTTCGACCAAATATTTTCACCCGTCGTGCGATACAAAACAGTGTGCTTAATGCTTGCACTCGCAGCCCTCGAAAACTGGCACATGGAAGCCGTCGATGTTTGGGCCACCTATTTATATGGTGTACTCGACGAAGAGATCTACATGGAACAACCAGAGGGATTTAAAATACCTGGGGCTGAGACTAAAGTACTGCACCTCAAAAAGGCCCTTTATGGATTAAAGCAGGCTGGTCTCACCTGGTGGAAAGCCCTCAATGAATCCATGAAAGAGCTCAGCTTTGAGCAGATTAAATCAGATCCTGGCATCTTTCTCTATAAGAAGAAAGGCTTCCTTATGGTTGTAGCCATCATTTACATAGATGATGCCATCTTCTACGGTCCCTCGAAGGCGATCATTGATGAGGTCAAAGCGCACTTCATGCGCAAATGGGAATGTCGCGATCTTGGCCAAGCCAAAGAGTTCTTGCACATGAACATCAAACGCTCTGGTCAAAACTCTACATCAACCAGAAGGAATACCTTCAAAAGATCATCATGCATTTTGATTTGCAAAACTCCAAAGCTATGCAGACTCCCTTACCTTAGGGGTATTACCTCATCAAAAACAACGTGCCTGTTAACCTTGGACTTCGCCAGAAGTTCCAAACCATCATCAGTTCCTTGATCTACATCATGATTGGAACCAGACCCGATATTGCCTATGCCGTCACAACCATGGCGTGTCATTCGGCGAATCCAATGGAGGAACATTTATCAAAAGCGCTATATATTTGCTGCTACCTCCTAGGAATGCCTAAAGCTGCCTTGTGCTTCGATGGCAACAAAGATGAAGGCATCATCGCGTTTACTGATGCAGATTTGGCATCAGACCCTAACACACGCAAGTCCCAAACCAGCTGGTTCTTAAACCTAGCCGGATGTACTTTCAGCTGGCGATCTTGCCTGCAGCCTACTGTGGCGCATTCTTCTACTGAAGCTGAGTACATGTCCCTCTCGGACTGTGGTAGACAAGCATTCTGGGTCTGGCAACTTCTATGAGAACTTGGGTACAAAATGAACGCTATACCAATTTGTGGTGACAACCAAGGATTCATCTTTATGGCATCCAACCCGATCACTGAATCACGTTGGCATGTGATTTGTGACTGGATTCAGGATGGCCACATCGAGCTGTTTTTCATAGATAGAGTCAGCAATCCCGCTGACATGTTCACCAAAAACCTGGGACATATCAAATTCGAGGAATTCCGCACGTCTCTCGGGATCGTTCTGATCCCTCCATAGTCACCATTTCCACTCTTCAGCACACCATGCTTCGAGCCAGGGGGAGTGTTAAATCTGCTATTATACATCTGCTCTTGCTCCTATTTCTATTTCCCCTATTTTGTATTTAGGTAGAGTAGATTATATAATCAGACATACCTGTCATTATATAAACTTCGAACTCAACGTCTGAGTTCTAATAACATCTTGTTCTTCAACAACAATCATTGTCTGCCTCAACACTGTTTACAGCTCACACCTCAACAATGTGAGTAGCTCCAATCGCCTTGGCGTTCTGTGTTGTCAAACAACTCTCTTGACACTCTCAAAGTGGGGCATGCTCCCCCCATGTCCATCGTCAATATATACTGCAGACAATGCATGTATCATTCAAGGAAGGACACAATATTTTAATTTCTGAAGTCCAAGTGAAACATCAGAGTGCACCATATCCAAGTCCCTCTCATGTCTATACAACGTTGTCTAATTCCTCTTCCTCATCTGCTACGATGCGATCCAGGTCGTTTTCAACATTACTATCCTCTTCAAGTTCAAGTTCATCCCTACCACTGATTGCATCTGGTTCGTCTTCCTTGCCATCATTCTTGCTCACAACCATGACTGGATGGATGACATCATCAGGCATGGTACCTCTTTCCCTTTGTAGATTTTTGTCCCCATCAGCAAACCCAGGATTTTGCCATAGTAATCATAGTAATCATAGTCACTTATAGACTGTCATAGCTGTCATAGTATTGTCAAAGTGTTCTCATAGTGCTATCGCATTCATAGTATTCTCATAGTTCAGTGTTCATAAAAGATATTTATATACAAATATACACAAATATAGCAAAATGCTGTCCAGTGCTGTCCAGTACTGGACAGCAAGTCATAGTATCATAGTATCCATAGTAAGTGTTTGTGTTAAATGTACCAAAAGTGTACACTTTTTGACTACAGTTTTTTGTACACTCCTTGACTAAATTTTTGTTCCCACACCAAAAGTGTAGCCAAAAAGTGTACACTTTTTGGCTACACTTTTGGTACATTTTCATACTTGAAAATTTTCCCATGCTATACCTCCTCACAAATGGTTTTGTCTTACAAACGTTTTTTTCCCACACTAAAAGTGTAGTCAAAGAGTGTATCAAAAGTGTAGCAATTGAAGGGTACTGAAAGGACTTAGTCAAATTTCAGACTTTATTGTGTTCTCACATAGTGTTGCTGCAACTCATCTTGGCTCAGCTCAGCTTGGTTAATGTTGACTAAGCGAGTGACTTGACTTTTTTTTAGTTTGGCTTTATATAATTCAGCTTGGCTCTGACTGGCTAGTCACCCTAGCCAGCTTCAGCCGATCAGTGGCAGCACCACCTGCCAATGTGTGCGTTCACCCAACCCACTCATGCTCAAATGCACCCATTGGTATACCATTCTCACAACTGCTCATTTACGCTTGGATTCCACCCTCACTTGTTGGCCTCCACCCCCACTTGTCCCTGTTTGTTGGTACACCACCTCGCACCTCCTCGTTTCTGTCTAAATGGTGCCGACATCACGCATGAGTACGGTTGTGGGTTGTGATTTACTACACTTGCAGTCCAACCAACGTAATTGTAACCAACAGACTTGCGACCCAACCAATGCATTTGTGACCCAACTGGCACATTCACAACCCAATGGGCTCACTCATGACCCAATCAACTTGCAACCAACTTGTTTGTGACCTAGCCGGCTCAATTGCAACCTAACGGACTCGATTATGACCCAATTGGCATGTTCACCACCTACCAGACTCAATTGCGACCCACCAACTCAATTGTGGAATGTTCACAATCCAACAGATACTGAATGGACTCACTTGCAATGCAACCGGCATGTTTACAACCCAACAGGCCCACTCGCGATGCAACCAACTTGTTTGCAACTCAATCAGCTCAATTGCAGTCCAACCAACTCAATTGTGATCCAACCAATTCGATTGCTATCCAGCAGGCTTAATCACGACCAAACTGGTGCGTTCACAACCCAACGGACCCAATTGTGACCCAACCAACCTGATCGCAACCCAACCAACTCAATTGCCACCCAGCCAGCTCAATTGCTACCCAACAGGCTCGGTCATGACCCAACCAGCACATTCACAACCACCTGAACTCACTTGCGACAGAACCAGCTTGATTCCAACAGACTCAATTGCGATGCAGCAGACATGTTCACAACCCAGCAGACTCTCTCATGACCCAACTGGCTCAATTGCTACCTGTTACATGTGGGCCGGGTAGACTCGCACGTATCCACAAGGTGACTAGGACTGAGGCTAGGACTAGGACTTGAGGAAGGCTTCGTTAGAGAGGCCTTTACTGGGACTGAGGAACTGGGGACCGAGGTCAACGAGTTGACTAGGAGGCAAGACTAAGAGTAGTATTGTGGAGCTCAAAGTTAAGAGTACATGGTCGTACTATGTAGGTTTATATAATGGTGGATAGGGAGCACGGACCATATACGAGAAAGAGAAAAGACGGAAAAGGATAAAGGTAAAGAATAGTATAGAATGTGATGGAAACAGAAAGAACCCTGTTGAAGGGCGGAGATTAACAAGGCTATGTATGACTCAGTTAGTGAGTCAGCTACAGAAGGCCGGAGAATCAGAACGAAGGAAAGTAATTGTAATCTTGATGACGAATGAAAGGTGAACCCATAGGTTACCATGAAGGAGTCGTCAAGGTGAAAAGTAGCGAAGAGACAAAGACAAAGAATGAAACATAACACTACCCAGCCGGCATTTTCGCAATCAAACAAACCCACTTGCAACGCAGCTGGCACGTTCACAACCCAACAGACTCACTTGTGACACAACCAGCACAATTGCTACCCAACAATTTCGATCACACCCCAACCAACACATTCATAACCCAACAAACTCACTCATGATGCAACCAGTTCAATCATGACCCAATGGACTCGACCACAATGCAACTGGCACTTTCACAACCCAACGGACTCACTCACCACCCATCCAGTTCAATCGCCATCCAACCAACTTCCAACCAACTTGTTTACGACCCAACCAACTCAATCACCACCTGGAAGTCTCTCTTTGTAATTGGTCAAACATTTCTGCCCTGTTTCATTGATTTACTTCTTTCTCCCAATACTGTGCTCCTCTATTCTATGTACTGTTCTCCCTTTCCTTCTGCATATATTATTTAGCTCCTCTGTTCTAGCAACAAATGTGCATCTATAATGTGCTGTTGCCACAGTTTCTAGTGAACCTGACAATTGACTAACATCATCTGCAAAAGAAAGTACATCCTTGGATGCTCTCAGCACCTCTTCTATGTGCTGGCATTTGCTCACAATGACTGTTCAGCAACAATGCTCAAAAATCTTGGATGGCACAGATTTGTACTGCAACACCCTGATTCTTAACATGCATGGAAGACGAAGACTCTTGCCTTGTCATATCCTTCCTATATCACATAGATGGAACTGGACGAGTGTTTGGAACCATCCCACCAGGAGTTAAGCCAGTTACTTCTAGATCTGACTGTTAGGATTGCATCAAGCTACATCATGCCTGATATGGCTGAGTTTCCTTGACAGCACATGAAGATACACACTAAGGTGACTATTATATAATTTGTATGTTAAAATTGCAGTTGGTCCCAGCGATATCAAAGTGTAGTCCATTATATACTTTTCTGGCTGTATCGGCATGCTCTGCTATGAAAGTTCTTAAGCAATACCTTGCTATCATGAAATCTCTGATATACATTCCATCTCTCAGTGACAATCATTGGATGTAGCCAGGATATTGCAAATTGTGAGTCGAGGGGTGATTGTGTCAGTATACCTCCATCATGTCTATGAGTTTGTGTCTGGGCTACATTGTATCAGTATATATCAACCAGGTCTGGTTGGAGTTGTCGAGCTGGTGTTCTCCAGGGTAGATATGCATCATATCTCTGGGTTTACAATAGCACATTGTTTTTGTAACAATGTAAAGTTCATGTCCAAGTATAATTTTGAGGATCATTCTATTGTGTGCAACTTCAGCAAACCACATTTTGCTTGACAGCACTATGGAGTGCTATATACTGTATACCCATGCAGTGACTGGGTGCATCATCAATCATCACCCCCGCTTTTTCACACCATGTCCTATCCATCTATGTCTGGTGTCCCAATGTACACACACTCCTGCCAAATCCTTTCTATTCAGTGCCACAATGATTTCTCTCATTGTCCTCTCACAGCATTCTATTGGTTTACTGTCTACACTATATTATCAGATTATCTTAAATGATTGCTCAAATCACATCATCATTGAGTATTACTGACAATATGCCTCGTCCTTTTGTTTGGTGACCAAATTAAGCAGTTAAGTTTGTTTTGACAGTGTTTGTCAAACTTGACTTGCATTTACAATGTTATCAGGATTCAACGTCTGTGGATTGGGCACTTGTTTCAAGAAAGGCCAAGCTATAAGTGCAGCTCCCTCAGCACATTCTGCTCCTATGAGTGCTATATGACCTCAGCGTACCTGACCTGACACTCCTGACACCAGAGTCACCAGTTCATCAAGAGTTGGCTTGTTGAGCAGTGCAGCAAACTCCAGAGGCCACTGTAAGCCTAAATCCCATTAATGAGTGCCATTTCTCAAAACTATACCATTGGCTCTATGAGTGCTGGTGTCCATCGTGTGAGGGAGGAAGACAAGTCTGCATCCCTTGCATTGTCAAGCAACCAAATCAAATGGCTTAAGGTCACTGCACGAAGGTACAAGAACA
>JBBPJJ010001251.1:0-10408 GCA_038088635.1 Veloboletus limbatus
CCCAGTCCCTCAGTCCTAACAAAGGCCTCTCTATAACGAAGCCTTCCTCAAGCCCTAGTCCTCGTCCTCAACCCTAGTCCTAGTCACCTTGCGGCTACGTGCGAGCTTACCCGGCCCACACGTAACAAGGAGGAGTAACCGGCGCAGGCTCCGCAAGAGGCAGATGCTCATCTCCAGAAGGAGATGCAGGTACAACCGGTGGAGGACGAGAGCGAGGGGTATCCGCATCATCGTCGTCAGAGTGGATGGAACCGGAATCAACATCCGGGTTATCCTCATGCCGATGTGGAGGTGCACGGTGAGATACCGGACTGGAAGGTCTCATGTGCTCACAATTGGGGAAGTAATGCTCATCGAAGACGGCATGTGCGGCAGTAAAGGGAGCAGTGTTACTCCGTATGAAAAGGTAGTTCCGGTCAGAGCTAGAAGCTACACTGAGGTATGTCATCATCTCGGATTTAGGGGCGAGTTTACCCTTTCGGGTTTCATTGGGAATGTGCACGTAGGCACCACATCCGAAAACTCGAATATGAGAGATAGCGGGCTTGCGCCCGTGGAGCAGCTCGTAGGGGGTCTTCCACTGGAGGCGAGCATTAGGAGTGCGGTTGTAAACATGAGCTGCATGCTCGAGGGTGAATTGCCAGAAGGAAGGGGGCAAGCAGGCGTCAAGGCGCATTGCCTGAGCCTTATCCACCAGTGTGCGTATAAAGCGCTCAGCACGTCCGTTCTGCTGATGAGCATAAGGAGCGGACTGATGGATGTGAACACCGTTATCCCGAAGGAATTCAGTGAACGCTTTGGAAGTGAATTCTCCCCCTGCATCAGAGTGCCAATGCTTAATGTTGGCGTTGAACTGTGTTCGCACATAAGCGAAGAACTGCTTAGTGACCCGAAGGGCCTGATCCTTGATCGTGAGACAAGAAACCCAGCCCGAGGACGTATAGTCATCGTAAAACACGGCAGTGTAGCGCTTCTTCGTGTAACTGAGAGTCTCGAACGATTTCAGATCGCAGTGGATCAACTCAAAGGGAGTGGTAGCCCGCATCTCGCTATGAGGGAAAGGTCGGTTGGGCTGCTTGCCCAATTGACAACCGCGACATAAGTCGGGTTGATCCGGGATAGGGATGTCTGGGCAATCGGACGTGTGACGCTTTGCAGCGCGGAGTACTTCTTTCGAAGCATGCCCAAGTTGCCGGTGCAGGAGGTCGTAGTCAACTGCAACCAGAGTGAGAGTCTGCGCATTGTGGACAGGCGGGGCGGATATCCAATACATGGTGTCACCTGGGTGTGTATGAAATGATAGGAAGTTCGTGTTAGAACAGGTGTCATGAAAGTGGATTGCGTCCTCATCCTGTTGGATTCGGATACACTTGTTGCACAGGAGGGTGCCCATGGAAATAAGCTTCATGGTGCAACTGGGCATGTAGATGACTGGTGATAATCGCACAAGTCGTTGGTTGTACTGTACGAGGACAGTACCGGTGCCGAGTATGGGTGCACTGCCATTTGCTGTCTGGGAGGACATAGGTGTAGAGTATGGCTTGTACTCCATGAAGTCGTCATAATCGCATGTGAAGTGGGCAGAAGCCCCTGAGTCGAGAAGCCAAGTATTACGAGGCGTCTCATGGGAGGGAGCTTTTCCTTTACCTTTCTTGTTGTTCTCACAATTGTCACACTGAGCACATTCATCCAACGAATTTTCATTGTTGGGAAACATAGCTACAAGTGATGTAACTACGAATGTCCGAGCGTTTCTACGTACAATTTCTGCACGGAAGGCTTGCTCGTCAGCTTGTGTGTAAGAAGGACAGAGGAAAGAAGGTACTTGCCATTCCATTGGGTCATCGGAGTCGAGGAGCCTGTAGGCGTACGGATCCTCATCCTCGACGATGTTCCCTTGGGCATCCATGACATTGCCGTGGGCGTCGGTATCCACCAGCTCTGCGTAGACATCGGTGGCCTCAGAGAAGAACCTCTCGAGGTACTCGTCCCGGATGTTGTCTACCTCACCCATGCTCACCGTGTCGTCATCATCGACGCGAGTGGTGGGAGCGAGTGGGACCTGCATGTCATCCTTGAGCCTTTTGGCGAGGGAATGGGTGAGGTCAATGAGCAGGACATCGACTGGAGTGGGGCCCGAGGGTGGGCAGGAAGAACCGGAGGGTTCTGCGTCTGCGCCACGAGGGCGCTTGCAAGAGACTACCTCATCGAGGTGTCGGAGAGTAGAGGAGGTCGTGGGGACCTCGAGGGAGCGCGCCAAGGAGGTGGCTTTCTTTGTCTCGGGGAACACTGGCGGCCTGTAGTGGGTCGCGCTGAGCGTGTTGGAATGCCTGCGGTAATCGCGAGGCGGCGGAGGGAGAGAGGAGGTGGAGGGTGCCATCGAGCTGGATGGGCTTATCCTCTCCGAGTATTGGACGGCCGGTCGGAGGATGTCGTTTGGCGAAGGAAAGATGACCGGTGCGTAGGGAACTGCATGGGTATACCCATGGGTTACCTCATGGGTACCGTATGACAAACAATGACGTCCCATTTCGAAGTAACTACACAACCCTAATCTACAATAATTCCATCCCAATCCTTCTCCAAGATCACATCATCATCCCCAATGATTTCCTCCAACTCAGCAAGCTTCTGGGTATCATTACTCAGTATCAAACCTTTGGAACTCCACGAACCAAGACAAAGAATAGCACGGACAGATTGTGCTGATAGGCGGTTACGGGTGTGAGATAAGAGACTTCGGCCACGGCTGAAAAGGCGTTCAACATCAACGGATGTAGCTGGTGAGGCAAATGAGTACTTATATTGTTCCAGTTGTAGTACCACTTACCAGGAATTGTCAAATAATCTAACGCCATGCGTGAGAGGCATGGATAAGTGGAACGACAGTCGTACCACCACTGGAGCACATTTTTGAGGTGTTGGGGATCTTCAGTCTCAGTACCAAGGTAGGTGTCAAGCTCGTCCTTTGGATGAGCCTGCTCTGTACTGAGAATCAGCAGATTGTCAAATATATTTGTATCGTCATCACGCAGCACCTTCAATAAGTGCATGTCATTGGCAATAAAACAGCAAAATAAATGACAGAACGTACATTGTTTCCAGAGCTGGTAGAGTCTGAGCATCCATTGTAGGGCTCCGTGTGTACACAGTGTGTTGCATACGAGTCTTCGAATGCATCATGCACGAGTTTGCGTGCAGTTTCAATCCAAGTAGCCTCCCATCCAGCTTTTTGGAAGTATCGGAGCTTGTGGGAAGGATGTAACACTACAAATCATACAATGATATGATATACATGATTTAGCAGATACAGGGCTTACCCATTGCAATGCAATACATGTCTGATGCATCCATGAGCGAGTAGTAGCGGTTGAGTGTTTGCTTTGCCAGACGAATAGCGGCTCGAATGGCTTGGTCCACTTTGCGCTTGTCGAGGGAGGTGTTTGTAAAGGATTTGTTGATGAAATCCATGGCCAGGATCACCATGGCGAGATTAGGAGTTTCATGAGAGAAGTACAACGTTGCATCCTTGAGGACCTGTGACTTGTTATGGTCACGTTTGATGAGTAAGCATGGCGCGCACCTTGAGAGCGTCTCTCAATTGAGCGACCAACGTCCACTCATGGCTGTTGAGGCTATAGGATGTCAGCCCAAGCTTCCGCTTATCGGTAATCGCATTGATCGGGTCATGATACTGGAGTGCGAAGTTAGCCAAGTCGAACGTTGAATTCCAATGAGTAGCGACATCATGCAGGATCATCTTGATTGGCAACTTGAAGTCTTTGACGGTCTGTTTCCACACTGGGAGCAGTACGGTTGTGGAATGGATGATTTTGATAGCGAGCTGGCGTACCTATGGAAATTTAGATCAGTACGTTTCGTTCCCAATGCTTTTTACCCACTCTGATGAGGATTGATTTCAGTGGTCGTACATCCGTCTTGAGCTCCGCTTGCTCATCATCGGTCAACTCCCCAACCTCGTCAATCCAACCCTCAGTGTCATCGTCGTCTCCACTGTCACTGCTCTCGACATCTACGGCATCCGACTCTTCATCATCACTCAAGTCCAGGAAATTGGTCTCCATCCTGAAGTTTGTGCTTCTGTCCTTGTTCCTTTTCATCCTTGGTGAGTCAAACGGCTTTAAAAAGCTCTTCGCTACTAAATTGGTGACATGCAGCACACATCGCACAGGCTCGTCTTGCCGCCAAAGTGCACAACCATGTCTCCCAACCGCTCCATCAGTGTGTCGTTCGAGGTCACATTATCAGCCGTGACTGCCAGGATCTTGTTTCTATCAGGTACGTTCTACCGTTTTCTTGATGACGCACCTTGTCTGATATACCAAATTCATTTAGCACGTCTGCGAACGTTTCAGCAAGGTTCTGGCCGGTATGAGACTAATCTTATTTTAGTCTCAGCATGGTAAGAATCCTCATTTGCACATACCCTTGCTACCTCAACGACATCTAGCACATACGAACAAGCTTTTCCGTTGACCGCCATGTGGACCAAGAATGCTGCAAGCACTTTGTGGTTTGGCAATGTCCAACAGTCCGTTGTGAAGTTCAGCTCCCCATCATATTTCTAGTAAGTCTTTCGTTCATATGTCCTGTTACTGCTCATAATGAGACACACCTGTAACATTTTAGCCATCTGATTGCGTGTGTGCCCAAACAAGACTTTAAGGTCCTGAGATACGGTGCTAGGATGTGGTATGTAATATTCCGGTCGTCCCGTCTTCATCAAGGACTGAAATGCACGATCCTTACCGATATCGAACGGGCGGAGGTTTTCAGCCACCCATCGTATTATTTCAACTCTAGGAAATCACGTTATGATATCTCCATCTAGTCAGTGTGGCACCACGTACCACGTCTCCACCTTTGTGTGTTGGTGGTTAGAGTAAGACGCCTTTCCTTTTATCTCCAACGCAGACTCAATGGACCCATTGGATTGATATCTAGTGACAACCTTGCATGCACCATCAAGATTTGGCATCTTGCTAATACCATTCATGACATCTTCGCCCCAACAGGCCTTGACATGCTTTCGCATATTGCTGGTCGATACTTTATCGCTCTTGTCAAGATAACGCCGCATGGACTGTTTGCACCCCTTTTCAAGGCAGTTGAAAACAGGGAAAAGAACGCATAAATGGGGGATGTCCAATCCATCATCATACGTTCTTGTTTATTGTAAGCAACGAGTCAAGGCTGACGAGAAGAGCTTTAGGTCACCTAGCTCAGTCTCGGACGATTCCTCAGTGTCATCCTCACTATTCAATGACCTGTTGTTTGATTCAGCCGTGGCATTGCTGCACACATTGGCTGGTTGGCCATTGTTGCCCTGCTGCTTCTTTGCCACATTATTGCCATCTAAGCTTGATCGTCGCTTGCCTTTATGGGCTTGGTCATTGGCAATGACCTTTTCTGTTGGATGTGAGATGCGCTTGTTACTCATAGTGCTGGGGTAGGATCGTAGGAGGAGCTTATGAGATGAAAATGTTTGGGTTCTGTGAAGCACACATTTTTTTGCCGTTGTAATAGATTGTTTGTCTCTGGAATGGAGAAGTCATTATCACATGTCATGTATGTACTGTCAGCATTGCCGACTTCCGAGTCTCGAGTTGCTATCATGTACATGCTGTGCAAAAATTTCCCATGGGTACCCATACCCATGGCCATGGGTCTTGGGTTTACTGTGGGTACAGAAATGGCTACCTAGACCCATACCCACAGGTACCCATACCCAAGACCCACTGTGGGTACCTGGTACCCATGCATTTCTCTACCGGTGCGTCGAAAAGGGACGCGAAAGAAAATGATGATGTTGTGGCTTTTTTAGCCGCCTGGTGTGCTCACCTCTCACGGCGAGACTGTCGGGAGCCCTTAGACCTCTTGCCCTCCCGGTGCTCCTTGCGCGAAGGCTTGGAGCCAGAGCTCAAGCCGGAAGGGCCAGCAACTGGTTGTTGTTGCTGGAAGAAGGGGGGTCGTCTTGCTTGCGCTTGACGGGCCCGGTCTTGTGCACGTGAGGCATGGGAGGGTTGGAGCGGGTGGAGGGCTTACGCTTGGAAACGTGTTGTTCCCAAGCAGCCACCGTCATACGCTCGATGTGGTCGACAGAGGGGGTGGATGCGGAGGAGGCGGAGTCGCCTCGGACAGTGCCAGCGTTCAAGAGCTGGGTGACGAAGTCAGCGTACGACGGGAGCTTTGATAAAAAGATCATAGCCTTGATCTTGTCGGAAACAGGGTACTCGAGTTGCTCGAGCAGTGCGAAGTGCGCATTGGCCTTCGAAAAGGTCTGCGTGGGGTGGTTGTTTTCCGGAAAGGTCAAGCCCATGAGGGCCTTGAACTCCACATAAGTGGAGGCGAGAGAGGGGGTGTCGTATGCGTCTTTCAACGCATCCCAGAGGGCATTGGCGGTCTGGTAGTCTGCAAAAGTCGATGTTATGTTTTGGTTGATCTTGAGACATATAGCCCCAAGAGCCTTGTCGTCGTTCTCATCCCACTCGAGCTGTTTGGCATCGAGTGCCTCCTGCTTGGCGGGGGTGAGGGTGACCCGCATGTGCTGTCCCTCAGCATTGGTGGTGGTCAGATGTGCCGGGCGAGAACGACGAAGCTTCTGGAATACACCTGCGAAGCACAGGTATGCATCCATCTGCTGGGCCCAACGTTTGTAGTTGGGGCTGGTGAGGACGGGAAGTTCTTTGAGGGAGGAGGCCATTGGTATTGATTTCTGGGTAGAATGTATTAGCTCAGTTTGAAAGGAATGAGGGGAGCGGAGTAGCCGCGTCGCCGAACGACGTTCTAGAGCCAGGAAAATCAGAGGGACATAGTCTCCTCCTATCCCATCATCTGGGTGACCATGCCAGAGAGCATTTCCGCATCATCTGGTGCTCGCCTTGTTCAGGACGGAGCGGTCGTTGACCTCAGAGGAGAGCGTTTCTGCATCGTCCTCGTCACTGATCGCATTCCAGGCAGGCTCCATTGCACGTCTTGTTCAGACAGCAAGCAGGGCTCATAACCTGTTGCAATGGCATGCTCCCTTTGCAGGGAGCTGGGAAGAGCAATGCAGACAGATCTTACATACCTGAGAGAGATGGTGACAGTTGAGAGTCAAGAGTGATTGTAAGTCAGCTGATGTTATTCGTACTCAGCTCCTGCTTATATAGTGTACAGGTAGCTGCCTTACTAAGCTTATTACTAAGCATATGATATGGTAAGGTAAAGTACGATATGTTTTCAACAGAGGAAAGGTGGCAGGAGGAAAGGTGGTGGGCTGATGAGAGGAGACGGGCTGAGGGGAGGCGGCAGGCTGAGGAGATCAGCAAGCAGAGGGCTGACATGGTGGTGATGGATCAGGGAAGAGAGAGGAAATGATGTGCTAGATAACAGGTTACTGGTTATGGCAATGTCCAGACAACACCGGCTGACTCAGACTAGCAGGCGGATGACGATCCTATGTTTGTCTCTGTTTGCCTGACTCACGTGCCCGGACGTCCGATCAATGTTCGGACGTTCGGAAAATTCAATTGCGAGGTGTCCTCATGACGTCGAAGCCGAGCCAAGCCGACACCTGACCAGTTTGAAACCAGTTTGAGACTGGAACAGTGGTCTTGGATGCGTTGGGACCCGTGGTTCCGTTTGGTTCACTAGCGGTGAAGACTGTTACCAGTTTCGATCTCAAACTGCCGGCAAACCGGAACTGCGGCAACACTACATGATCGAATCACTGGCAGCGTTACATCGACCATTTCATGATCTCAAGGACTACGGTATTGTTTTTGTTCATTCAACTTCGACGGTGTACGTATAGTATAAGAACTAATATGCATGAATTGAATTAGCGAAAATGTTGTGTTAGTGGTGCCGATTTGGGGTAGTGGTGCCGATTTGAGGTAGTGCTGGTTTGGCGGCAGGGAATAGTACAAGTCCATCTAAGCAATTGAGATTACAAACAAATCTCTGGGCTTATAATGCATTGACCGGTGATAGGTCGACATCTTCGTTTCAGTGATGAAACCCACGTATCTGTCCACGTTTTCATCCGTGTTTAAATACAACAGATCTTGATGTCCGATGGTCACCGATGGTGGGGACCTCCACAGAAGTTGTCGCTACAGGCTCCTATATTAATGGTAGACAGGCTAACCTCGAAACTTCATCAAGCGTTTCCGCCCTTTCATTCCCGCAGTCTCCCATCTATTATGCACCTCACTTCCGCGATGACCTTTGTAGCACTGGCTGCTTTGGCCACTGCTCTACCTCAGCTTCAGATTGCTGAGCGGATGGCGGGCATGGCTATCCAACTCAATAAACACGCTCGGTTTGTCAACGCTAATGAAAGCGTTGATCTTGACGCGCTCTACTCCCTTGCTGCGTCGGTCGAGGCGTACGTCGTACACACCGTCACCGTCCATCATAATTGAAGTCAACTCAAATGTCGTTCGTAGTTATCTCGGCATTGAGAATTTCGAGAAGAACACCGGGATGATCCACCCTTTCGCCGTGAACATGGTTGAAAAACGCCAGAATGGTGTTTTTTTGACCAGTTTCAACCACCTCTGGTATGGTACTATTTCGGTCGGCGAACCTCCCAATCCCTTTACTGGTAGATTTCCATGCTTTACTTCCAATGATTTTCATTCTAATCTCTCTCAAAGTCGCATTCGATACAATTTCGGGGTATGCGCTTGATGTTAGGATCACACCGTTTTTGGTTAATTCGATGATAGCGATTTCATCCTGCCACATTTTAGTTGTGCGGGGTCTTGCAACGGGCACCGCCGCTGGAGCCCCACCCTCACTAGCTCTGCGTACGCTGTGAGCGGCCCAAATAAAATCAACATATTGTATAGAGGCACTGCCACGGCTCTGGAAGTCCGCGATCTCGTGTGCATTGGTGATTTTTATGTATGTTCCCTGCGATATGAGCAAAATCATTTCTGACATCTTGTTAGGTGCTCAGTCAGACCCTTAGTGTCGCAACACGATATCCCACTGCGCTCGGACATGAACTATTCGCTGTAGATGGCATCATGGGAATGGGATTTCAGTTTGCCTCGAGCATTAACGCAATACCCGTCTTCCAGAATCTCATCGAGGCAGGACAAGTGACTAATCCAGTTTTCTCCTTCAAGCTTTCGCTTCCTGGAGCCGAGTTGTATATCGGTGGAGTGAATACTGCTCTGTTTGTTGGAAAGTTCACCTATGTCTCTGTAACGCATTTAGTATGCAGAAGTGGCAAATGCACGTAGGCATCTACTAACGTTGGTCGTTCAGGGTTTCTGGCTGGTGACCATGGACAATGTCGAAGTTAACGGTCAACTGACAGTTGGCAGCGTCCTTGCCATCATCAACGTTGCTAGCGAGTACATCGCCGCTCCGCCCCAGGATATTGAAGTGATGTATAAGTACCTCCAGCCTCGTCGTACCGATGACGGTTTATATACGGGTAAGTTCGGATCTGACTGCGTACGTTCTCCATTGACACCCTGCAGTCCCATGTACTGCTTTCCCCTCCATAAGCCTTACCTTTGGAGGTACAACGTTCCCGATTCCTCGTTCTTCCCTCGACACTGGACCATATGTCGGTGATCCGAGTCGTTGCGTCATTGGCATTCTCAGCCTGAAGCCAGGTTCTTGTGGGTATTTCATACTTTGCACTGCCAGGTTCTGTTCTGACCTCTGAATCCCCTCCCTTTACGCCCAGCAATCTGGGTTATTGGTAGTCGTTTTCTCGAAAATGTCTACACCACATTTGATCTCCAAGACAATAGCCCACGAGTCGGATTTGCAACCCTTGCTAGAATACCACAAAGCATACCATAGGTTGAAATCATACTCTGTTGTGGATAATTGTCCTATTGAATCAAGGTTGTCTTGTTTGCATTCTCCATCCATCCAGACGATAGGTTGGTGCATTGCACATTGATCATATGCTTCAGAGAACAAGGCTGGGTGTGCACCAGGTGCATCAGTAAAACACAGATCAAAGGTCCCTATGTGTACAGTGCAGCATGTTGGATATAAACGGTATACGGATACAGCCGTGCTTAGGTAAGCGCGTGCATACTTAGAATTTCATACGGTAGTTACACCTCAGCTGGTTTACCAACCATGGAGGTGAGTACACTTATATTAATTATCTCTACCTTTGTACTGACTACATACAGTACTTACTATTCAATACAGCACTTGTTTGACAACACGCAACGCGGAGGCAATTTGGACTACTCACATTGTTGAGGTGTTTGAAGCTAAACGAGGTTGAGGCAGACAATGGTTGTGGTTTTAGAACAAGAGTGTTATTAGAACTCAGACGTTGAGTTCGAATCTTATATAGTGACATGTGATGTACGATTATATAAGCTACTCTAAGTAAAAGAAATAGAATAGAAATAGGAGC
>JBBPJJ010001252.1:0-10402 GCA_038088635.1 Veloboletus limbatus
ATCACCTCCCCCTCTCCTCCATCACCGCCTCTTCCTCCTCTCCTCTCCCCCATCACCCCTCCTCCTCCCCTCTTTTTCCATCACCCTCTCCTTCTCCCTCCTTTTTCTCCATCACTTTCTCCTTCTCTCTCTTTTTTCCATCACCCTCTCCTTCTCCTCCCTCTTTTTCCATCATCCCCTCCTCCTCCCCCCTTTTTTTCCATCACCACCACCACCTCCCCTCCTTTTCCCTATCACCCCATCCACCTCCCCTCTTTTTTTCCATTATTTGTGTAATATATATGTAATTGATTTGGAATGCCTGGAATGCCTGATAGTCTGGAACTGGAAGTCTGGAGTGTCTGGAATATCTGGAGCTCTGGAATGCATTGTCTAGAGTGTCTGGAACTTCTGGAAAGCTGGAAATAGAATGGCTAGTTTGCTGATGTATCACTGCCACTTGCTCTCAACAATGGCAATCATGATATGAGAATTGACACCATAATGATGACATGTGTCCCACCACCACCACTGGCACTTATCAAGCACCATACGAGAATTACCGCCATGATGACACGATGATCAATGCAATCACTTACATCCCACCACCACCACCACCACCATTTAACAACAACACGAGGATGACACAAGGACTATGATTACAACAACAACAAGGTGAGACTCGACATGACAATGACTCATGTCCCACCACCATCACTAGTCTAATGATGATAAGATGAGAATTGCTGCCATGATGATCTATATAGAATACTCAATAAATCACTATATTGGAGAATATAGTACTGTACCTATAGAATACTCAGTAAGTCACTGAGTAGGAACTATGTAAGGAACTATGGTATGATATAAGGTATGGCTTAAGTAAGCAAACATACCATTCCAACAATCTACATGATGACGGACGTCCTACCACCACCACTTAACAATGACGAGGACTATATGAGGACTATGACTACAACAACAACATGAGACTTGTGTTCCATTATTCTGTAGCTTGTGGTAGCAATAGATCATAATTTTTTACAACTTCAAATTCTTGAGTGTGTGAACTTGTTGATTAGATGAGTCATGGCAACACTATTTCCACAGGAGGTGGAAAAACTATCTGTACTGAGCTCATACTGCTCAAGTTGTGGAACAAGTAGGACAACATGAGGGTTGATCAGCATGTCATGGAACAGAGCTCCCAATATAGTATTCTATCTGTATTGTAGTAACTGTATGGTCTGTACCAATGTTGTGAACAATTCAAGATATCTGGCCAACTAGTCAACTTAAGGCCAGGAGTCATGACTCAACAAGCCGAGCTGAGTCGACTTAATATTATGGCTTGACTTTACACAGCTCAGCTAGGCCAACAGCTCAGCTATTAGCCAGAGTTGTGGCAACACTAACCAGGGCCAAGGCAGAGAATAGTCACCACACTGGCCCTGGGTAGAGCTAGGATCGATCTGGGTCGGCCAAGACAATTCATCCAAAGATAGGAAGGAATTGGGATTGTGCAATGGGTGATGATGGTATGCACATGCAATGCCAAACTTGTTAAACTGTGTTATAAAGGAATCCCACACATGCAGAATTACATGTGGGATGATTGAATTGGATGATGATGCAGACTAGGGATCGACCACAGGGACCGAAAGTTCAGGTAGCAAGTCATGATATCAGGCAGAAAGTTGTAAGTTATGAGGAGAAAGGGGTTGTGCAAGGTTTGCAATGCCAGGGGCCTCGTATGTCAGTTGCAAGAGATGTTCAGCCAGTGTATTGGGTGTAGATGGTAGAGTGGTGGGAGCATTGTGAATATCGAGATGTGGACAATGTATTAAAGTACCTTAAGAGAGGTATTTATTTGAGGTGCAAGAAAACGTCCTTGATCAATGCCTCACCTTAGTGACTAATGCTGAAGTACTAACAATTGGAGGATCAGCAGGCATATTGAGTACAGGCTGCAGGGTGGCAGAATTGTCATGGATATTGGCATATGGTCGATGTGTCAAAGTGCCTTGAAGGAAGTATGTACTCAAGGTGTTAAGACAATCAGAATGATCTAACTTTCACCTCAGGGACCAATGCCAAAGTACTGACATTTGAACCTTTCAAAGGAATGATTTGTCTATCACCCTAGAAACAAATGAGATACATGCCTCCAAAGAATTCATATCACAGACCTGGGGTGCATCAGTGCCCAATTGAACACACTTGTTCAGAGGCTCTGTAAAGCAAAATGTGATGTGTGCTTGTGCGAATTGCTCAGCTTGCACACAAGTGTAGACTGGATATGCCGACTGATGCTGGTTGCTTTCCACAATGCACCCCTAACCTAGGTGCATATTCATGTCCTTGGCACAACCCGAGGCCTCTTTGTCATCCTTGGCACAACCTGAGTCTTCCCTTCCTTGACTGGTCCTCACCTCTTCAGTGATCCCCAGTTCTCCACCCTTGGTCGAACCTGAGTCTTCCTTGCCTTGCTTGGTTCTCACCATCTGGTGATCTCCGGCTTCTTGCTGACTCATCCATTGAGTCCTTGCTTCTCTTCTCGCCTTCTCTTCTATTCTGGCACTGCCTCTTTACCACATGCCTGATGCTTCTATCAGCATCGCCTTCTGTTACGTTTCCCCTTTTCCTTTTCTCTCGTGCTTTCTCTCACCGTTCTTGCACCTTTATTTCGTGTCACATGACACAGTTGTATTACCAATTATTCCATGAGATTCCATCGGTTTCTATTGCACTTACCAAGCGCTCCTCTTTAGCCATTGGCTCTTACTTTCTGCTCTTCTTTCGCCATTGGCTCTTATTTTCTTCTTTCACGTTCTATGACCTTCTTCACTTACTCATAGACATTCCAAGGAGTTCCATCATATTCCAAGACTCGGGTATATAAACCCTCGTCTCCCATCCATACTCCTTAGCTTAGACCTCCTTGCGATATACCTTGTAACTCCTGTGCAATACATCTGCTTCATCGCAGAAGCTTGCTTTCCTCGTCGTGCTCCTACCATCCGTGTGGACACTCCTCGCTAGGCTCCTGCCGATCTTTCAAGGCAGTACATCGTCGACCTTTGTGCACGACACTTAGGCAAGTCCTTGTCTCTTGTTCACGACCTTATCTTTGCAAGGCTACGTTCGCCCCTACCCGGGTCGACCGTAACACCTTCTTATCTCTGACTCCTTATGAGTCATCCTTATCCTTTGCCCTATGCTTCTATCAGCACAGCCTTGTTCATCTCCACTTATCTCTTACTCATAGACCCTAAGACCCTGTGCTTCTATCATGCACAGCTTTCTTATCTCTTAGTCATTTCCCCTATGCCCAGCACAGCCCATTACCAGTGCTGTTCTCTTCTTCCTTCCTTGGCTTGATCTGTACATGCTTCCCTCAGGTATATAAACCCTCATAGCATATCCCTATATCCTAGTCTTGATCTTCCTAGGGTTCCCTCTAAGCCCTAGTAATCTACCCTCTTACCTCTGGTTTGGATCAAGTTCCAGCATACTGACCTCATCTGGCACTACTTGAGTGCATCCTCATCCTAGCTGTATGCCTCTGGCATCACAAGTAGGAGCCTACTCAGCCATCCAGGATCTATATACCTATCTGGTCTACACGTAACAGTGTGAGGACAGTCTGTATAACATCTAAAGTTAGAAGCCATCAGCAGTCAACAGTGGCCTCAGGTGAGCTTGAAAATTCTAGCCTAAAAGTTAGGAGACAATGGGGAAACTCGAATGTGGAAGAGGTTTTATGAGTGTTTTGGAAGGTCCAAGACAATGTTGAGACATACTCATTCCTAGCCTCATGTAGTGATATGAAAGAAAATGTTGAGAGCACATTAGAATCAAAAGGGGTCACACTTACCAAACATCTGCTATGGGTATGATTCAAAAAGTGGATGGGTTGAGGGTTGTGATCTAGGTTTGAGGGGGAAGATGTGACCTGAAAACTGAGAGATTGATGATGCAATATCACCTTACATACTAAGAGTGGGACAGAACTAAAGAAAAATTAGGCCAGACGGTGTGACACAATAAGAAAAGATAGATAAAATGCAGAAAATAGATTATTACATTTCCCTGTAAGACATTATGCTATTTATGATACTCGGAAGGAAAGCGATGGGGAAAGAAAGGGGGATAGCCAAAATGATCAAAGAATGTCTGGACATAAAAATGGCATATAAGAGACATGACTTCATACGCCTGCACATGCCTGGGTTCATTGTTGAGTCCATCAATCGGTTCCCAAACAGAACTGCAGAAGGGATGCACATCTGGCCATGTTGAGAGGAGGAGACAAAAAGATGTGAGAACATGCTTATTGTCAGGGAAAGAGTCTGTCAAACTGAGGTCGCCAGCCTTAGTAGATAAGTCCTCTGACCACAACACCAATCTCACACTGCCAGGAAAAAAGGCATATAGAAAGCCAACATGCTCCATATGATGTTCCACCCAAAGACAAGAATTGAGCAATTGATTGAGGATGCACAGCTCGTAGTGCCAACCAATCTTGTGGACCTCCTATAGGATAGCCTTGATGATGTGAGGAGGCAGATTTGTGAGAGACGCAATCAGGATATATTTTCCATGCCATTTGTTAAAGTCGGATCAAATCAACTCTGGCTACTCCGGTGACAACTCCGGGGTAGCGCGACTCGTCGGGACTTCGGCTTCAGCGACTTGAACGGAGCGCTGCGCCCTTGTCAGACTCTCGTCCCGGTATTTGCGGAATTGGAGCAGAAAGACTTAACACTGAATGACAGCGAAGTCGAGTGGAGGTCGGATGCGAGCGAAGAAGCTCAGACAGAGATCAGAGTAGGGAAGAGGAGTTGAACTTAAGTCGATATTCGAACTGAGGTACTCTAGCGACTATCGACGGGTTTATATACCTAATGACGGAGCAGGACGGAACGGAATTGCGGAGCGCCTTGGAAGTTTGGAAGAGGACGGAATGACGGAACCGCGTTGCGGAGCGACGGAGTTCGGTTGCGGAGTTCGGGATATGACACCATTCCACTTCATTCTTCAGGCTAAAAGAGGACCCTTGCATCCTGGTAGTGATTACATCACCAGCACAGCTAACTTATGACCCTTTGCAGTACCATGGCCCTTGCTCGTGGCTTTGAGGTTGTTTCTGCAAGGCGCACCATGAAGGATCTCCCTCCACTGCTGGGGAGAGGGAAATCAGGCAAGGAGATCATGATCCAGGCAACTGCTCTATAGTGGTCAGATGGCAAGCCAATTTGTTTATGAATAGCTGGCAGTATTCATGTGACTGTTCAGCAATGAGGAGGGCTGGTTCTGGGATGCAATAACCTTTATCCACCAGGCTCCTCTATATCCTAGCTGCATCGTTGTCAATACGCTTCACAGCATTCTTTCAAATGTCAAATGATAGGGACATTTTGGGCACATGGCGCTCCTCCCATTTGTTGTGACCTCCACCTGCAGAGGGCCTGCCTTCACAGCAAGTCATTAGGTTCATCTTGAAAGATGTAGGTGGATTCCTCTTACCTGCATGGGGACGAGCGCACTCCTTTTGTGCTGTTCTCTTGGACTGGGCTTCGGTGGGCTGTTTACCCACTTGTGAAGAGACTTGGGGAGTGGGGAGTGAAGACTTGAGAAGCGCTGGGATTTTCTGAGCCAGTATATTTGCACCATGTACGGAAGTGACAATTGAATCCACCTAGGCTGTGATAGAGGCAGTTGAAGGGATGGATGAGATGATCTTTGGAATACGTTGCACAAATGATCTTATCTGGGAATATGAACTTGATGGGCCTCTCAATGTTAGTTTGAAAGGTAATTCTATGGGAGAAGTGAACCAGCCACACTAGCACACCTGCATGGAAGAGATCATGACAAATCTTGGTGTCTTGTGTAAAACATCCCATCCAGTTGGACTGAATAGGAAGGGTAGGACTGGAAGGGTAGGCAAAGTGAGGTTGTACATACATGACAAAGTCTAGGAACACACCATTATATCGAGGAAGTAGCATTGTGTGCCTGAGCTACAATGACAATGATGTCGTGAAAGATGAGGAGTTCAGAAGGAGCACGATATTGTGTCCGAGAGACTTGATCATTTGGCTGGCAATGTCTGTCTTGTCCCCACGTATGTCTTTCCATTCCTTATAGTGGTCTAACACGATCTGCTGCAAGGAAGCAATACTGACCACTTTTTTCTGCTTTAACTTGCCAACTTGAAAGGTGGCATGGGAGTGGGGCTCAAAAGCTTTGGCTGTGGGGTGATACCATGCCAAGGACAGTGGATCAGAAGCTGCATAGTACTCCTGGCAACAGATACAAATGGCATACTAGAACTCATGGCAGTATAGCTAAGGCCACAGGAAACAATCAGTGGTCCCGAATCACCCATCTGCTTGTGTGCACAGTTTCTCTTTCCCATTGTGAGGTTCTGGAATGAATGACATATTTGGTGAGGTGTAGATAGTAGAACTTTGAATCGCATGCAATGGACTTGGCATCCAAACTGATGAACATAGCTGGATTAACAAGTGAGTGCTTGTCTGCAAAGATTTCTAGAATTGTTAGATAGCACTTATGATTATCACTACAGGTTTGAGGTTTGAATGGGTGCTGTCATGGCAGGTCAGATAGAGGAGTGGGGCTATGTGGTTGTGTCATACCAATGAGCAAAGATGTAGACAAAGTATGGTACCTGTGTATAGTGTATAGGAGTAGGAGCAATCAGGGAGTCAGATGGATGCGCAGCTAGGAGAGGTCTTGAATGATTGGGGAAGACTGAAAGGCAAAGAATGCAATGAGAAGAGATGTCTTGACCTCTGGGTGAGACCAAAATCCAGGGAGGCACTTCCAAGAGTCTTCAACCCCAGTATTGCATGATCCAAGGTGGCAATGAGGCGATACTATGGACACAAAGTCCAGAAGCGTTCTCTGTGTGACACAAAGTCAGACCACAGAGTGTTTTGAGTGGCACAAAGCCAACTCAAAGAGATGAGCAAGCCTGGGGTGGGAAAGTGTGCCCAGCATTGGTGATGGGACAATCTTCATTGACATGACATGATGCATTAAGGAGCGAGGTACGGACGATGTATGACAACTTGTGACACAGTTGTGTAAAGCATGTGACAAACAACAAACAACACTAGTATTAGCTTCACCACTGAATTTCCCATGACTTATTGCTCTTTCCCCTCCTTCTTTGGCCAACAAAGATTGCTCCTCAACATGTTGTGTCAATGCCCCATTGCCAACACCGGTCACACCTTCCTGCCCCAGACTCGCCCATCTCTCTGAGTTGGCTTTGTGCTGCTCAAAACACTCTATGGTCTGACTTTGTGTCACATAGAGTATGCTTCTGGACTTTGTGTCCATAGGGTCACCCCATCACCACCTTAGATCACGCGATAGTGGGGTTGAAGACTCTTGGAGGAGCCTCCCTGGATTTCAGTCTCACCCAGTCATCAAGACATCTCTTTTTGCCACGTTTTGTACCTTTTGGTCTTCTTCAATCATTCAAGACCTCTTTTAGCTGCACATCCATCCAGTCTTATCTAGTGGTCTTTGTATTCAGTCTCACTTGTGAAGTTGGGATCACCCTTGCTAACCATCACAGCAGCTATACCCATGTATAACACAGCTAATGCCAGAACATACGTGATTTCCACCTGGATTATCTTATTACTGCCCAATCTTGCCTAGGGTTTCTATACAATAGTGGACACTTTGACCCTAACAATCCTGACAATGGCTTGCTTAAGGGTGAAATCTTAGTAAAGGTGAGTCCTCTGTCATGAAAACTTGGGTTGTTACTAATTCTCTTTTCCAGGCCTTCAAATTGATTTTTATTTCTCTGAGTGCTGCAGAGGCATCAGAGAATGAGGATGCTAAGGGATCTTCTTTGATGGAACATCACTGAGGTGAAAGATGGACATAGTCCCACATGGCATATCTAATAGGTATGAAGACAGTTGAACTGCACATGATAGCCTATGTGGCTTGCCACGTAAGTTGTTTACTTAGCATTGACATCAATTACAATGCCAGTGATCATTGGACCCCCTGATAGCTTCATTTTGCTCTGTCCTCTGTCAGTTCTTGGGTGATTGTCAATGGTATGTTTGACACCTGGGGGTTCTAGGAATTGTTTGAGGAAATTAAGACTGAGGAGGACAACAGGGTTGTCAATGATCTTTTATTGTGGTGGAACAGGTAAGTTCATGAGCCATTTTATGTAAATGGTGCTCATTGAAAAATGTAGGAAAGTGTTTGGACCGACATTTCCTTTTCAGATTCAGCAAGACATTATTGCTGACAGGTTTGTGGCGAAGTCGCTGAGGATGCACCATATCGCTACTGGTGGTTCAACCATTGTATGGTTTGATCAGTGTACTATTTGTGATTGAAATATGAACCACTTCAATTTGTGCATCCATTGGACATTGTTAATATGGTGAGCAATGATGAAGGCAATGTGTCATTTTTCATTTGGCAGCCTCTATGCCTGTCTGATAGACATTTTCCTTTGTATTCATGCAGTCTAGAACTGCTCACCCTTGTTGTGATGTTACTTAGTGCACATGAATATACCAGTGGTCAATTTGATGAGCTCTGCTCATATGTAGGTGACATGCACATTGACTTTACTGTGTCTTATTTGATGATGCCATCAAGCTGGCAATATTATAGCAGGTAAGCATGCCAGACACTCATTCTCAACATTCCAAGAACTGATATTTTTGCTTAGGCAAAATAAGGAATCATAGTGTTTCGCAATCCCATCTCTCTGACCATTATTTTGCTCAAGTCACACTATTGTACTCCTTGCAAGATGTCATGTGATTGACAGCCCTTCTCCACAGGTCCATGTATCACTATGTTTATGTGCTCAATTGATACTGACAAAAACTCCTTCCTCACTGTAATCAAACTGGAAAATATGCAGCTTGCCTAACTGCCCAGCACCTGTTTTCCAGATCACCAAGCTGTGTGCTGTGTGCATTCTGAATGACTGTCTAATATTCATTCTCCACAAGACCTACTGTTATAAGGGATATATAAAGCTTATTGACTGATAAATATTGGCCACCCTTACCTGGCCATGTGATGTATCTATCTACTAATTGTCCAACACATATTTTTCAGATGGGCTACCGTTATAAGGGCAATGTAAGGTTTACCTAAGCAATAAACCTTGGCCATGCTTGTCAAGCTGCATGCTTTTTGCCACTGCTGACTGTTGAACATTCATGTTTCAGATGACCTACTATTACAAGGGGCTTATTACCCCTTCCAAGATTTATCTTATATTACTTCTACTATACAATTCTGATTCATTACTAAGGCCTTATCCTAAAAACTGGGGACTCATGATGTGAGGATCGGGACCAGGCTATTGGACTATGCTACATATAGTATGACTATAACATGTTATATCTGCTTAACTCCAATGCAACATATCCAACTGATACTAGTTTTGCGGAATCCCCTCTTTGTGTGCAACTCCAGAACTGCAGAGCTGTAGTCTGGACTTGGGACCACACCTTCTTAGATTGCATTTATTTTGAGTTCAGAGTTATTGGGTGTTATGCAAGCATGTCTTCAGCTTAGGTATCTAAACTTTTCTCTCTGTTCCCACCTCCCTCAGTTGTTTCTGCCATCTTGGGCATCTAGCTACTATTGACAGGCTTTTATACATAAGTGCTGAGTTGAATGGAATGGAATGGAGTATGAAATGGAAGTCAAGTGAATGGTGACTATCAGAGTTACAGTGGCTCAAACAACTGTCCGCATGTTTGCACATTTTGCATTCAAAGTCACTAAACCCGATAACCCCTAACCCCAGCCTAACCGAATATAGATATCAAATATAGTACCTGCTCTTGGCCTTCTATCCGTCCATAAAGCAAGAGATATTGATATGATTTGACAAAATGGCAGCTATTTTAAAATGACATGTCATGTGGACAGTTTTTTCACTTTGAGTTTTTATTGCATAAATTGAACCCTGGCATGCCATAATATCATTACATACATCCATCAAGGGTTCTATTATGTCACCTTTATGTAACTGAGTATGAGCTAACATATATAAACCCCATCATTCCATGTTGATTTTCCCATTCTCACTATGAAACCCATTCCTACTTCTTAAAGACAAAATATCATCTCTCTCTCCTTCCTTGGCCTTTCCACTAGGAAAATTGCTTCTCAAACTGGTCTATGGAAGTCTACTGTGGCCCAGGTGCTACAGGAAATCCAACCAGAAAGGCCTAGGCTTCATGGTGGTCGCCCTTTCAAACTTTCTGCCACCAACAAAAGGGCTATTGTTCAGCAAATTATAACTGGCAAGGCCAAGACTGCTGTCCAAGCTACCCACTTTATCAATTCTATTGTTGACTCTCCTGTCTCCTCCAAAACAGTG
>JBBPJJ010001253.1:0-10398 GCA_038088635.1 Veloboletus limbatus
AGATCAGGAGACGGGGATCTAGGGATGACCATAAGGTCCGAGGGAACAGGGAAGGACCATGGGTATGGTCCGGACACGAGGACAAGGGAAGGACCGAGGATAAGGTCTGGAGTGGGAATGAGGATGACTCGAGTAAGCACGAGGGGAACTCATGGTGTGAGGCTGTGAAAGGAAGCCGCAGCAAGGCGGTGCTGGAATGGAAGCCACAGCAAGGCAATGCTAAAGGGGAGCCTCAAGGTGAGCACGTGATGAATATGAGGCGTGCTTATGGAACGAGTCGGAATGAGCGGAGGAAGGTTGTACTCAGCGGGTACAGCACAAGGAGCGCGAGGAGGATCCAAAGGAGTATGCCGAGGGCGACGTTGTAGACCAAAGTTAGGGGTTCCCGTAAAAGGAGTAAGAATAGGGGAAATCGTAACAGAGAGTCTGACAAGGGCACAGCGCTCTGTTAGAGTTACTGAAGCCAAAGTCCCGACATACCAAGCTATCCTGGAGTTGTCACCAGAGTAGTCGGAGTTGATCAGATCTGACTTTAACAATTATGGTCTTAATCCTTCTGACATCACTTTTCAGCAAGACAATGAATGATCCTAAGCATACTTGTAAAAAGGTCAAGGATTGGCTGGAGGACCAGGACTTTGGGACTATGGTATGACCTACACAGTCTCCTGATATAAATTCCATTGAACATCTTTGAGGAGTGCTCAAAAGGAGACTTCCAGAGCATAAGCACCCTGCAAATGGCATTCATGAGTTATGGAAAAGAATTCAGGTGGAGTGAGAGAAGATACCAGCTGAGGAGTGTCAGAAACTGATTGAAAGCATGCCTAGAAGGATTGAGGCAGTGCTAAAGGCAATGTGAGGCTATACCAAGTACTAAATGTTCATAAATACCAAAAGCTCAAAAACTGTTACAATGACACTGATGTTGTAATGCTTATATCTCTACAGCCATTAAATGAAATCACGTGATGTAGGGGGCACTGTTGTAGCCCAGAATGTATACTATGTTGTGCTCCAGCAATGCTTAGTGTGATATTCTCTTGTGGTTGTAGTGCACTTCATATACTATGTTAGAGTCAAACATTGTAATGGTTTTTGAGGTCAATGTAAGTGTCCCAATAACATGTCATTTTGAAATGCCTATAACTCACTCCCATGACAACCAAATCACATGACCAAACCAGTATTATAATGCAAAGAGCAACTACATTCCTCCATTTTGCAAGCATATTGTCTTATCTTTTAATAATTCTCTGTAATTAGTCAATCTCTTCAAAATAACCCAATATTGGGTCACTTTTTTGAGCCACTGTATATATGGCACACAGTCACATCTCCACCAGCTGCTTGATGGCTTGCATCAACCCAATGATGAACCCTGAGTTGGCATGGATGTCCGATGCAACATCCTGCACTGTTGCCACTGAGGCCTCTAATGACCTTGCTACCTGCAGTCCTATACTCTCCACCTCCTCCGCTTCTGATCCAATCACCTCACCTTTTTCCATAGCCACTCTGATTCCTCATCATCATCACCCTTGTCTCCCCCAATTACCACCTCTACTCTTTGCTGTTTCTGCTTCGGTGCAGATGCCTCTCCAGCCCACTTGCACCTGTGCTGCAGCACCTGGCAGCTGTGACAGGCCCATGCCTTTCCATTTCCTAGGATGCACTCCAACCTGTGCTGTGCACACCGCATGCACACAGCCCCCTTCTTCCAGCATGCATCTGCTGCCTGGGTTTTGTTAGTACTGTCTGTGGTTCATGTATCTTGTCACTCACTCCTTGTTTTGCAGCTTCTTTCACTGCCTCCCACACCACTTGCTCTGCCTTCACCACTCATTACTGCTTCTTCTCTTCACATCATGTTGCCTCCTTCTTGTGCCACCTTGCCTTCTCCATGATCTACCTTTTCTCTTCCTTGTGGTGCTTCGCCTGCCTTCATCATTCCACCACCTTCATGTTGAATGTTTTGTCGTCATCATTGTTATGCTCTACAAAGTGCTTGTCATCCCAGTCACAGACGGTTGTGAGGTCAAGGTCCAACATGTCAATGATGAGGACTAATGAAAAACCTCTCAGCATTCATACACTGCTATGACATTTTCAAACCCCACTCCATATGACTTTGTTTATTCCATAACATGACTCCATTTACTCCATACCATGTAACTCTGCATTGTTCTCTGCTTAGTACTGATGGCCTTTGTAGGCTCAGGCCTAAAAGGGGGATACTGTCATATTCTGAACTCTGCACCCAAACTCCATCACTCCAAAACCCAACTCCATCATTTCATCCTCCCTCTCCCAAACTCCTAAGTCCAATTCCACAACTCAACTCTGTCATCCTGAACCCCTATGCAACCCTATTCTGCTTCACTCAGTTACTCCAATATGACACTGCTTTGCATCTCACATCATCTTTGACTTTGACTGATTGATCTTTGGCTTCTGACTTATGACATTCATTTCATATCCATCAGACTTTAGACATTGTTTGTGATCATTTGCAACCATCTTTGATACCCTGTTCATCATTTAATTCTATGGTTACCTTGATAGCCATTCATTCACCTGACTTTCATTTCATACTCCATTTCATTCTGTTCCACTCCACACTTATGTACAAAAACCTGTTGATAGTAGCTAGAATACCTCAGTTCAAATATTGACTTAAGTTCAACTCCTCCTCTGTTCTCCGTCCTCTGCCTTTTCACTCACTCTGACCCACACTCGACTTCACTGCTAGCTAGTGTTAAAGTCTTTCCACTCTGACTCCACAAATACTAGGACAAGAATTTGACAAGGGTGCAGCGCTCTGTTAGAATTGCTGAAGCCAAAGTCCTGACATATCATGCTACCACACAGAGTTGTCACTGGAGTAGTTTGGAGTTGATCCAATGCTACTTTAACAAAACTAACAATTCTGACAGATATATGACATGGCAAAAATGCCAATGTGCAAACTTGTAATAGTACTCTTGGTTATCCCAGGATGAAAGGTGAACAATTACCCATCCTTGTTCAGATTTTGAGATTATTTGTAGCATCCAAACCAGCACTAGTGTGGCCAGCCATTTCAAAATTTAATCTGTCCAAACACCTTGCTAGTCTAGCTACCATGTGTGGAAGGTAGCTAAGAAGTCTTCAACAATCAGTGGCAGTACCCTTACCACCTGTTCTCACCAGGTGCCAGAATCTCACAACAACTCAGATACAGAGGGTGCTTGTGATGTCCTGCTCAATCATCATTGCCATAATGGCATGCTATGTGCCTTGAACCTGCCTATCTTGCCTCTCTAGCAAGTAAATCCTAGGCTGATGGTGGAGTGGGACCTTCTGTGCTTCAAGGTGGTGCAGATGATGGTGTCCATAACCCTGTCACAGTCAAGCCTCCTACTGGCAGTAATAATAATCCCACCATCCTCAAGTTCTATGATGTGGTGTGGAAAGCCATACTCAATTGTGCCAGATTACTCTCTCATCTTGATGCAGTTGCCAAGTTCCCTGAACAGCATGTGTATCACAGCAAAAAAGCCTTTGACTTTATTACTCAGGCAATTGCTAAACTCAAGGAGGATGGTGTGCAACCTAGCAAGTCATTCTTGAGGAAACATAACACAACATGATTGATCTCATAAGTTTCCCTTTGTTCCTGATCTCACCACTAATTTCCATAGTTAATCCAGCTTTTTGATGACCTGGGCACATTTCACTTGGACTTCAAAAAGCTAGCTTGTCAAGTTGTTGCAAAGCATGGAATTGGGAATCTTCTGACCCTCAATGATTAGCAGATCATGTTCTAGAACAATACAATGATTTGATGGAGGAAACCAAGTACATCCACAGGGACTGTGATAACAAAGTAAGTCATTTTACTTGGAACAAAATCTAACACATGTAAATTTTTTAGGGCAAGTTTGACAACTTCTTAAGTGTGGCATTGTGGGACCTTTGCATAATTGGTTAGTACATGGGCAAGTTGTCCCTCACAACCTCATTTTCTGATATTTTTGGCAAGTGCCTTTCTATTAATGTATTGGCCTTTGCTGCGACCATGATATATAGCTTTCCTCTGTTTGTGGGGAAATCAGTACTGATCTATTTCCTAGCTCACTGCTGCCATGGACAAGTATTCAATGGAGACCCATGCTGCCATGAAGTTTTGTCATGAAGATTATTCCAAAGTCAACCAGCAGTTTCTGGACATCATTAACAAACAACATCAAGAGTGTGCACACCTCACTGTATCTGAAGCCTATGGTGGGTACAAAAAAGTATTGCTATGCACAGATGGTGAGTTATCATTCAACAATTACCTAGTATCTAATTGAAAGCCATAGTGCAAGGAACCCAACAATTGGAATTGGCATTACACCTGCTTTTGGTAGGTGGCACAATTTCACTGCCCATCTTGATTAGATAAACTTTATCTTGTCTGTGTTTACATAATTCCATATTTGTGTTGAGATTCCAGTGTTATCCATTTAGTGTTCCAGTGTTCTAGTGTTTGCAGGAAAGTTAATTGAGTCTAGTGTGTCCAGATTCCAGTATGTCCAGCCTCCAGGTCTCGAGTCTGAGGCAGATTAGTGATTAGTATAGGCTGGAACTCTGAGAACTTTTGGAACTCTGGAGAACCCTCTGTCCAGCTCTGGCCAGGGGAGGATCTTTCTGGGATATCTGGATGTCTGGCCAGGTGATAGCTAGTTTGCTGATGTAGAGCATTGCCAAGGTCCTGAACATTGTCAAGGGTGACACCTGCAATATCATCCCTAGAGATCATATTGTTTAAAGCAAATTCACCAGCACTATGATCAGTGACCAAGTGATACTTTTTGGCCCTTGGCTTCAGGACAGTGTGAATCAGCATACTATACATTCCAGGAAGTAGGTTCAACCCTAAAGAAGGTGAGAAACACCCTAAATCAACATCTTTCTGAACTTGGATAGAAAGAAACTCAGCTTCTTCTTCAGATTGAATCAGATGCTATCTATGAGTTGTCCCTGTGGTAGGCCAATGGCCATAGTGAGTATCAGCAAAGGGCCAAATCCTTCTTATAGGCTCTGGCAGACAGACCTGACAAATGGTTAGTTTAGATGGGAGATAAGAAATAATCAATATGGATTGGGGTAGAAATCTGAAATAAATAGTTCAGGATGATTCACAATGGTGTCAAGAGCTTCAGAATTTTGAAACTCCTTGGGTGAAGGTGTTGAATGAGGATCAGAAAACTTGGTCCACTGAACTGTCTGGCTGCAAACAGCTGCATGTATATCCTAGACAAGGTGTTGCCAATACCTAGGCCTCTCACTAGTTGCTGATTGAGGTTTAGACTTCAGGCACTCACCTTGTTGTTGAGATCCTTGGCAGCCACAGTGATTGCAGACATGGTCGTATGTGCATTCAGATGGTGACCTATGACAGGTGCCTCAATTCAATTGTGATAGAGATCTCTACATCCAGTATTGGGCATGGATTGGTCTCCTCATCCACTTCTGAAACCACTTGTGGATCTGGAACCAAGACCCATACCATATGGGGAGAGGTGTAAGGTTCTGAGATTGTCAAACTTGGCAAAGTCATTGAGGTGTACATGCTTCTGGTTGGTAATCTTGAGCCAAATGGCCTTGTTGAGCTCAAGGACCCAGTTATGATGGGATAGATGGATGACAGTGAACAAAGAGGAGAGAGGTGACCTTGGTACTTGAGGAACTTGAGGTAGTGCTATGGTAACACAAAAGCAATGGCTTGGAGGAGTTTTCCAAAAACAATAATCCAGTCTCCATGGATATGAACTTCTTTGGAGTGTTTAGAGGTTCACATGGAGAGCTGGAAGAGATTTTTGATGTCATGAGATTGTTTGGTGTCAATGTTGGTGGAGTAGTGAGATCCAAAGACTTTTGGCAAGGTCAACAGCATGGCCTTGGACAATGTTTCCCCATTGATCAGAAGGAAAATCAGGATATCCAAGAGAGAATTGGATTTTATGAATAACAAGGTTGGGGTCATTGGACCAGTTATTGAGCAGATCAAGGATTTCCCATTGCTTGATGGGAAATTGGGCATGCTGGACAGTTGTGATGGACCTCAGGGAAAATGGTCCTCATTGATTGCAACTCTCCCCTTTTTGTAGACAGGTTCATTGTCTTCTCCTGAGGATACTAAGTGGTTTTATGCCTCACCTGGTTCCAAAATTCACTCAGTGGTGACTGGTTCTCCAGTACTGGGTCTCTATCTGGTCACACAGTGCCTTGACCAGAACTATGGATTCCTTGATGCCACCTTCTAGCAACTTGCAACTGGGAATCAATTTCATTGAGCATGTCAAGGTAGGCAGGGAAGGCTTCTTGAACAGTAGAGGTGGTCCCAGTCTCCAAAGCAGTGAGGGCATCTCAGATGGAGAAAATTGCTGCTGTCTTTGAGATTTCTGCCCTTCAGAATTGCTCAACAAATCCCAATGCTACTTCAACCAAGTGGATGGGTAAGGAGGAGTTATCCTCTCCAGAAGAGATGGTTTGTGACATTCAGGTAGCATGGTCAGACATGAATTTAATGTAATGATAGAAGGTGCATGACTAGATGCTGATAGTATACCAAAAGTGTAGTCTAAATAACTTTGCAAAATATGGCACTGTATTGTGTTGTATTGTGTTTGTTTTGATTGTTGTGCTATATTCCACCTATGTTTGTATTATTTGCACTTATTTGGAACTCAAAACATATATAAACCAGCTTCATTTTATTTTTTTCCCACAGCTTCTCTTTCCTCTACCACCATCATCTCATATCTTTTGCACCACATTTGCTTCATCACATCTTAGGTAAGTGATAAGTGATAAGCTAATTATAATATAATCAGTATATTGTTAGTTATATATTATGAAATGTTAAATGCTTATGCTTGTATAAATCAAATATTGAAATATATGGACTTTTCATTTATTTTATGTGTGACTATCAATGATATATTATCATTTATGAAATATATGATGTGGATTATGTAATCTCACAGAATTCCATAGAACCCACAAAACCTCACAGCCTTACAGACTCCTACAGCACCACAGAACTCCCCAGAAAATATGCAACTGGACAGAGCTGTATAGAGCTGTACTGTTAAGTAGTGTTGGATAACTCTGAACTACTCTGGTGACAACTCCAGGGTAGTGCAGTAAGTCAGGACTTTAGCTTCAGCGACTCTAGTGGAGTGCTGCACCCTTGTCAGATTCTCATCCTGGTATTTGCAGAGTCAGAGCAGAAAGACTTAACACTGACTAGCAGCAAAGTCAACTGGGGATCAGATGCAAGTGAGGAGCTCAAGGAGGAGTTGAACTTAAGTCAATATTCAAACTAAGGTACTCTTAGCTACTATTGACAGGTGTCATATGCCATACACCACTCCCATTGCAATTCCAACCACTCCAACCACTCCTACTGTGATTCTGAAAACTCCTACCACAATTCTGACAACTTCTATCACAACTCCTACAACTCAACTCCTACAACTCCTATTGCATTTCCACAATTCCAACCACTTCTAGCACAACTCTGAGTAGTATTGCAACTCCTAGTGGAACTCCAACCAACTCTCAGTACTTCGAGCAAGACTCCATTTCGTGTGATTTTGTCTTTGTTTCTTCTTGTTTCAATATGACACCATTTCATATATGTCATTCATCAGTACTTTGACACCTACTTTACATTCATCAGACATATTGACATTGTTTCTGATCATTAGCAACCATTTCTGATCTGATGTCTACTTTGATATTCTGTTCCTATCTTTTGATCTCTGTTTTACATTTCTCCAATTCCACTATCAGGTCCACATTACCAAGATGGTAACCACTTTCCATATATATACTCATAATCACAGTCATGTAAAATATCCTCAATATCAACTAAGACCAACTCTGGTTTCCTGTCATCATTGCTTCTGTTCTCTTCATGCAAATCCAGAACAACTCCAACCGATCAACAAGGGCATAGCACTCTGCTCCAAGTCACTGAAGCCAAGTCCTGCCCTCCAACAAATTCACACACTCCCAGAGTTGACTGGAGTTGACCTGGCCTTAGGAATAGAACGAAATGGAGTACAACACGGAAGTCAGGTGAATGGATGATGTCATATGCCATACACCACTCTCATTGCAATGCTGACAACTCTGACAACTTCTATTGCAATTCTGACAACTTATACTACAATTCCAACAACTGCTATCACAACTCCTGCAACTCCTACAACTCCTATGGCATTTTCACAACTCCTATCACATTTCTGCAACTCTGACCACTTCCTAGCATAACTCTGAGTGGTATTCCAACTCCTAGTGGGAACTACTTACAGAATTACTACTCTGAGCAAAACTCCATTCATCAGCAAACTAGCCATTCTACTTCAGGAGGGAGGATGGAGGAAAGGGGGGGAGGGGGATAAGGGGATGGGAAAAGAGGGAGGAGAAAGAGAGAGTGATGGGAAAAAAGGAGGAAGAAGGAGATGATGGGAAAAGGGGGGAAGAAGAAGGGGGTGATGGGAAAAGGAGGGGGAGGAGGACCTCAGGTGTTGGGAAAAAGGAAGAGAGGAGGTGTTGGAAAAAAGAAGAGAAGAAGGAGGTGCAAGGAAAAAGGAGAAGGAGCAAAGGAGGGGGGTGTTGGAAAAGGGAGAAGAGAAAGAGGGGGTACCAGGAAAATGTAAAGGAAGAAAGAGAAGGTGATAGGAAAAGGAGGAGAAGGGAATGATGGGAAAAACAGGGGGAGAAAAAGAGAGTGATGGAAAAAAAGAGGGAAGAAGGAGAGGGTGATAGGAAAAAGGAGGAAAAAAGAAGAAAGTGATGTGAAAGAAGTGGAGAGGAGGAAGGGTAATAGGAAAAAGTGAGAAAGAAGGAGGAAATGATGGAAAAAAGTGATGGAAAAAGAGGGTGATGGGAAAAAGAGGAGAAGAAGAGGGGGTAATGGAATAGAATAAGTGTGATGGAAAAGAAAAGGAAGGAACATGTGATAAAAATATATAGAAAAAAACATTTTATGAAAATAAAAAAAGGAAAAAGGAGATAAAATTGAAGAAAAAGAAGAAAATAGTCAAATATAGTAAAAATCATATCAAAAATATAGTATAGTAAGAAAATGTACTGACAAAGTATGTTAAAAGTATTGCATAAAAAAAGTACAGTTAAAAAGTGATCAAACAGCAAATATGCACTAGAGTGTACCAAAAAATGTATAAAAGTGCAGTATAAAAGTGTACAAAATATGTAGTCAAAAAAGTGCACAAAGTGTAGTATGAAAGTGTACAAAGAGTATAATAAAGAAAGCACACATGGTGTACTAAAAGTGTATCAAAGTGTAGTATAAAAGTGTACAAAAAGTGTAGTCAAGAAAGTGCACAAAGTGTACCAAAAGTGTACCAAAGTGTGGTATGAAAGTGTACAAAAAGTGTAGCAAAAAAGCGAAAAAAAATGTAGTCAAAAAAGCGCACAAAGTGTACCAAAAGTGTATTAAAAGTGTAGTCAAAACAGTGCACAAAGTGTACCAAAAGTGTATCAAAGTGTAGCATATAGTGTACAAAAAGTGTAGCAAAAAAGCGAAAAAAGTGTACCAAAAGTATAGTCAAAATGACTTAGCCAAATTTGACACTTTGTCTGAGTTTGAATTTACTTATCTAAACCATCCTCCCTTCAATTTTTTCCCACATCTTCACTTTCCTCAACCACCATCATCATCAATCATTTATCATATCCTTTGGTGAGTGATTAGTTCTAGTGTCTATATTTTCACTTTTTTGATTACATAATATAGATGACTAATGGTGAGGCACTTCCATGCTTATGTAATGCTATTTCTATTTTAGGTTTAAGTTTGATAATGCTTATGCTTATATAATCTTATATATTGTTTGTTAGCTATGCTTATGTAATCTAATATTTATTTTAAGTTTAGGTTTGTCAGCCATGCCTATGTAACTATATATAAATAATACAGTATATTTGATTTCCACTTATATTGTCTTTGTATATGTTTGTGCATTTATATATAGTAATGATGTCACACCACAATGGTTGAAAAGTAGGGAAAGTACTCCAGTACATCCAGAACTCCAGCAACTCCAGACTATGCAGCTGGAAGTCTAGAAGTCTGGAAGTCTGGCCAGACAACAGCTAGTTTACTGATGTTTCATGTGATTTCATCTTTATTTCTTCTTGTTTCAGTGTGACACCATTTCATATTTGTCATTCATCAGTCTTTTGACACCTACTTCACCTTCATCAGACATACAGTGAGTGAAAAAACCCTTGCAATGTTTTACTATTTTGGACTAGGTGCAATGTAGCACATGAAGGTGTGGGAATGGCGCTTATCCTTGGTAAGGTGGATGATAGAGGGTTCCCTCAGCTACA
>JBBPJJ010001255.1:0-10388 GCA_038088635.1 Veloboletus limbatus
TGGAACGTGGAAGATCATCGTAGAACGATGAGTAATACATGGTGTCACGTGACACTAAATAAACGGTGAAGAAACAAAGGATCAAAGGGAGAAAACGAAGAGTCGTAACATAGTCCTCCCTTTATCCTCGTGACCAGACCATACCCGTGGTCCTTCCCTGTTCCCTCGGACCTCATGGTCAATCCATCGATCCCCGTCTCCAGATCTCTGCCTCATGCATGCCTCGTTCCCTCATCGTGCACTTCCTCGTCCTAACCCGAGTCCTCATATACTGTCCTTGCCTTCCCCAGCTCATATTGACTCACTCAACATGAGTCATCGCCCCTGTCTCTGACTCACATTGAGTCTGCCTCCTTTTCTTCCACTTCCTTGATCTCTTCCTTCCTTTCTTAGAATACCCTCAGCCCTAGGCTCCCACATGCATAGCCTTGGCTTCTCTTCTCACACAGCCCACTTCCTGTGCTTTCCTTCTTTAGTCTCTTCTCTCTAATTCCTTCATATTCTTTGACCTTCCTTCGCACAGCCCATGACTGGTGCTGTCCTCATTCCACATAGCCCTTGACTGGTGCTGTTCTCTTTCTCCTTTCTTGACATGGTCCGTGCCCCTTACCTTACGCTATATAAACCCTAGTAGCACGAACCATATTCCCTATTCTTGATCTCCCTGGACTTCCCCTGGATCTACCTAGTCCTTGTATCCTAGTCCTAGACCTACCCTTGCAATCCTAGCTCCCTTCGCTGATTCTGAGATCGACCCGGTATACGACTCCTTGGCTGGCACTCTACGTGTGCAGCCTTCATTCTTGCATACACCATCAACAGCATCAGCCTAGGCCTCCCTTGTCCTCGACCCACCAGGGCTACATGCAAGCTTACCCAAGCCCACATGTAACAACCTGGATGGGTATGGAAGAAAAGGAAATTCGTGTTAGAGCAGGTGTCATGAAAGTGGATAGTGTCCTCATCCTGTTGAATTCGGATGCACTTGTTGCACAGTAGGGTGCCCATGGAAATAAGCTTCATAGTGCAGCTGGGCATGTAGATGACCAGCGATAACCACATGAGTCGATGGTTGTACTGTACAAGAACAGTACCAGTGCCAAGTATAGGTGCACTTCCATTTGCTGTTTGGGAGGACGTTGGAGTAGAGTATGGTTTGAACTCCATGAAGTCGGCAAGATCACATGTGAAGTGGGAAGAAGCCCTTGAATCAAAAAGCCAAGTGTTGTGAGGTGTTTCATGTGAGTGTGCTGTCCCTTTACCCTTCTTGTCATTCTTACAACTATCACACCAAGTGCATTCATTCAAAGATGTAGTTTCATTTGGGAAAGTAACCACAGGTAGTGTAGCTACTAATGTCTGAACAGTTCTATGTACATTATCTGCATGGAAGGCTTGTTTGTCAGCTTGTGTATAGGAGGGACAGAGGAAGGAAGGAATTTGCCATTCCATTGGGTTGTCGGAGTTAAGGACCTCATAGGCATATGGATCCTCATCCTCCATGACATTGCCTTGGGTGTCCAAGATGTTGCTGTAGGTGTCCATGTCCACCAGCTCCTTATAGACGTTAGCAGCCTCTGAGAAGAACCTTTCCAGGTATTTGTCTCAGATGTCATTGACCTCGCCCATGCTCACTGTGTCATCATCATCGACGTGAGTGGTGGGGGCGAGTGGGACCTGCACTTCATTCTCGAGCCTTTCGGTGAGGAAGTGCATGAGGTCGATGAAGAGGGCATCAGCCACAAAGGGGCTGGAAGAGGTGAGGCCTGAAGGTGGGCAGGAAGAACCAGAGGGTTCTGTGTCCACACCACAAGGGCGCTTGCGGGAGACTACCTCATCGAGGTGTTGGAGGGTGGATAAGGTCACAGGGACTTCGAGCGAATGTGCCAAAGAGGCAGCTTGCTTCGTCTGGGGAATGCCAGTGGCCCATAGTGGATCATGCCGAGCGTGTTGGAGTGCCTGTGGTAATCACAAGGCGGCAGCGAAAGAGAGGAGGTGGGGGGTGACACAGATGGAGTGTAGCAGATAGCTGGTCAGAGAATGTCGTTGGGAGAGGGGAATACAACTGGTGCATCGAAAAGAGACATGAAAGAAAATGATGAGGTAGCAGCTTTTCAGCTGCCTGATGTGCTCGCCTCTCGTGGCGAAACTGTCGGGACCCCTCAGAGTGCTTGTCCTCCCAGCACTCCTTGCATGAGGGCTTGGAGCTATAGTCAGAACCAGAAGGGCCAGCAACTGGCCGCTGCTGTTGTTGGGAGAAACAAGGGTCATCTTGCTTGCACTTGATGGGCCTGCTCTTGTATGCGTGAGGCACAGGAGGGTTGGAGCAAGTGGAGGGCTTACGTGTTATGTGTGGACCGGGTAGGTTCGCACGTAGACGCAGTGGGGAACTTCTACTAGGCCAGGAACTAGGGCTAGGACTGGGATGCACTAGGAAAGTGCCAGGAAGCTTAGGCAAGGGGTGCCTAGTAGGGAGTTCAAGCAGGTGAGATTGTGGACTAGGCTATAGACCACAGGAGGTACTGCGTAGAACAAGACTAAGGTATAGGTATGTGCTGCAAGGGTTTATATACCCTAGGAGAGTGTGCACAGACCAAGAAAGGAAGAAAGGGGACTGCACTGGTAATAGGCAGTGCAGAGTCTAGGATATGACTAAGAAGGAGTACCACATAGGTGAAGGGCTATGCAGGGTCTAGGGTAAGAATGACTCATAGTGAGTCAGAGATAAGGGGGCTATGCTGATAGAAGCACAGGGTCTAGGGGAATGACTCATAAGGAGCCAGAGATAAGAAGGTGATGCTGATAGAAGCATCGGGCATGAGGTAATGAGGCAGTGTCAGAATGGAAGAGAAGAGAAGAAGAGAAGAGAGGACTCAATAAGTGAGTCAGAGATAAGCTGGGAATCACCAGAGAGGTGAGGACCAGGCGAGGTGAAGAAGTGTCAGGTTGGACCAAGGAACAGCGAGTGCAAGCATCAAGGAAAAGAGGGAATCATAGAAAAAAAGGAATCGTAACATTATGCCTGGAAATGTGTTGTTCCCAAGCAGCCACCATCATCCGCTCGATGCAGTTGACAAAGGGGGTGACAGTGGAAGAGGAGGCAGAATCACCTCAGATGGTGCCAGCATTTAGCAGCTGGGTTGCTAAGTCACATACGATAGAAGTTTTGGCAAAAAAATCAGGACCTTGATTTTGTTGGACACAGGATACTCGAGCTGCTTGAGTAACGCAAAGTGCATGTTGGCCTTGGAGATGGTCTGCACAGGGTGGTTGTTCTCTGGGAAAGTAAGGCCCATGAGCGCCTTGAACTCCACATAGGCAGAGGCAAGGGATGGTGTGTTGTACGCATCTTTCAATGCGTCCCAGAGGGTGTTGTGTTGAACGCGCTATCGTATAGCTGCTTTGCTCCTATTTCTATTCTTCTTCTTTAGGTAGAGTAGCTTATATAATCATACAATACCTGTCACTATATAAGATTTGAACTCAACGTCTGAGTTCTAATAACACTCTTGTTCTTAAACAACCATCATTGTTTGCATCAACACCGCAACCGCTCCACTACTATTAAAGTAAGTAACCAGTAAATAGCTTCTGCATAGTTTGTTGTCAAACAGGTTATGAGCCCCACTAAGCATGATGGGAGCATGTCTCAACGCTGCACCCAGAACTGCTAAGCAATAAAGCTTAGCCTTGCTGCGTCGTGTTACATGATGCGCAATGAGCTTTGCAATAAGAGTAACATGCCAGCGTCGTCACCGATGCAGCATGATGATGATGGCTGCATGTTCACCACTGCATCCTGAGAGCGCCATGATGGCAAACTCTTGTCATTGTTCCTCACCGAAACCTTGACCTTCCATTGTACTAATCGCTCAAACCTAGATGTCTACCTCATCTACCAACTTCAACATCCCAGTCTTCACCGGAGCAAACTACAATGCCTGGTGGCCGAGGATGGAGAGTACCATTTTGGCAACCGGTGGATCCTGGGTCAAGACGATCCATTGCCCCATCATCAGTATGGGCAGCGGCACTGACGTAATAGCAATGTATGTCAAATGGACTGAGAGCAACAACAAGATTCTGGGCACGATTCACCTATCTCTCTTGCCGACCCTCCTCCACAAATATGATTCAGAGACCCATGCTTTCAATCTCCTGGAGACAATTATGAACAACTATGGGAAGCCTGGACTTCCACAAATCTATGCAGATTTCAAGGCTGTCATGAATGGAATGATCCCAATTACTGGGAATCCAGCCGTGGCATTCGCTAAGTTTGAAATGCTATTCACGCACCTCGACACTAACAAGTATCCCATCCCTGACAACAAACAAGCAATGATCCTCCTCTCTAAGCTTCCCCCCTCAATGGACGTGATTGCACAACTCCTTGCATAAAAATGTGATGAAGAGGGTACTTTCATTCCTCCTACCGTCCAGGAGATAGTGTTACGCTGAGCGTACTCTTGAGGACGAAGGACGAAGGAGCTAGCAAAGTAGTGCCTCTACCACGGAGAGGGCACACTTCCTTGATCTCTTATGCTAGCGAAGACTGAGGGATTGCCACACGAAGGCAAGACTGAGGAGGACTTAGACGACGACGAAGGGACTAGGAGTGACTCAAGATGATACACTGTATAGCGCAGATCGAGAATGAGAACAGAGTACAGAAGAGAATATACTAACTCAAAGATACATCGAGAGTGGTAAAAAGTAGGGATAAGAGCGAGAGCAATTATGTATCAATAGGCAGTACAAAGGGGGAAGGTGAGGCAAAGGAAGAGGGAGTTCTAGTGATGCAACACTAGGAGAAAGAGGTGGATCAAAGAAGGTTAACTAAGTAAAGGAACATGTACACAGTAGATGTTCCACAAGAGAACGGTTAGAAAGGAAATGTATACAAAGTAGATGTTCAAAGGATAAAGGTCATCACAGTAGAACCAGGGGTGTGGGAGGTGAAGGTGGATGAAAGGAGGGCCTAAGGTGAACCATAAGGGAAAACTGTAACAGATAGTATCATCCGTGACTCTCATGTGGGAGTTGAAGAACATGGGAGGAAAAGGTAAGGTGCCAGAGCAGGCGCAAAAGATCTCTGCCATCAAATGGAAGAGCAGGAACCCTTCCTTCCAGGGTCAGCAGCAGAAACCCCCTGTAGTGCCACAGCAGCAGCAGCAGGAGGAAAGCACTGATGCTGAAAAGAAGAAGTCCAAGTGTGGCAAGTGTGGCGGCAAGGCCCAGCACAAAAAAAGGAATGCGCTGCAGTTCATTGAGGACTCCTCTGAACAAGCAAGTGGCGACTACTTCACCTCCACCACCGTGACCACCCTCACTCCCGCCGTCACCGACCCTCATGCGAGCGCTCACAGAAGTGCTCAGCAATACCAAGGTCAGGGTGGACCTCCTGCGTTCTCACAGACCAAGGAGGCTTTTGTGTTCACACATCAGCTCAATATCCACCCATCCTGCGAGATAATCATTCCTCAGGTATATAAACCCTCGTAGCACAACCATGTACTTTAGCTTTGAGCTCTGCAATCTTAGCTTAAGTCTTTGCCTTGCGAACTCATTAACTTTGGTTCCCTCATCTCCTTGTCCAACAAGGCATCGCCATTGCCTTTCCCATCCTAGTCGGCAAGGCCATTCTTGAGCCTTTCCAGTCCTCATCTGGAAACACCCATTGAACGTCTTCCACCCTCGACCTCGTCCCCAATCCTCCTTGCAGCTACATGTGAACCTATCTGGTCCACACATAACAGTTTGTGGCTGGGTGAAGCCTAGCTCTTTCATTGACTTGTCCAATATGCACCACTATACAAGTATGGCCTGTGTTACAGTTGACCCGGGTAGGAGAAAACGTAGCCTTGCAAGGATAAAGGTCATGGACAAGGAACAAGAACTTGCCTAGGTGTTATGCACAAAGGTCGACGATGAACTTCCTTGGGAAATCGGCAGGAGTTTAGCAAGAGATGTCCACTTGACAGTAGGACCAAGACGAGGAGAGCGAGTCTGCCCAGAGCAGGTGGATTGCACAGAGAATACAAGGTAGTTCGCAAGGAGGTCTAAACTAAGGAGTAGGAAAGGGAGGCAAGGGTTTATATACCCGAGCTATGGAATATAATGGAACCTTGTGGAATGTCCCAGAAGGAAATATGAACCAATGGCAAAGAAGACATGATTGGTAATCACCATGGAATATGAAAGAATACCATGGAATGATGAATAGAGGAAATGTGAACCAATAGCAAAAGAGACGTGATTGGTAATCACTGTGGAATATGAAGGAACATCGTAGAACAATGAGTAATACACCGTGTCATGTGACACGAAATAAATGGGAACGGTAAAGAAACAGGGGAAAAGTGTAAAGGAAAAGGGGAAATTGTAACAGCCTGTTTCAGGTCATAGATGGCACATAGTAAGCATAGGACTTTGCCTTCTAAATGGGGAAGCATGAATTCCTCAGGAAATTCCATATAGAGTTCCTCTTCCAGTTTGCCATAGAGATAGCCTCAGATAGGTAGAACATATATCAAGTTTGATAATGTACCAATTTTTAAGCACTGCAAGCATAAACTGTTGGAGTTAGCCAAATGGGTATGGTGTTACAGCCACCATATTAGATAAGCACAAGTACATAGAACCTTCGTATGGTGTACTCTAGTGACTACTCACTAGAGTACAGGTAATGTCCTACTATATTAATATAACAGCGACTACTCACTAGAGAAATCCCTATAGTCTACCTCAATAGGATTCTAACATGAACATGCATCAAACTATTTCAAAGCATATTACTGGGGAGAAGATCTGATCATAGTTATGCCCTTCATTTGGAAGAATCCTTTGGCGACGAATCTGGCATGCTTACAACCATCAGATTTGACATCAAATACCCATTGGTTTTTAATCACTTTGCAGTGTGTGGGGTAATCAATGACTTCATAGACCTTGTAGCCTTTGAGCATTTGTAGCTCCATCTCACAAGCCTTATGCCAGAGAGATTGCTCATCTGCTGGCAGCTTAAGTATGTTGCAGTATAACTATTCATGATAGTTTGTATTATTAGAAATAAAATTGTCTGTGGGGATGGCTCGGGCAACAAGGAAATGAACCCAGTTGTGCAATCTTGCACCAGCATGTTTCCTGTTCGATCTCATGGAGTGCTGGAGAGGATGACACTTTTGGCCATAGACATTGCCCAGCCTAGTAGGTGGGCATTCACTGCGGCAAGAAGCTGGTGGTGCAGCTGAAGGCAGGCGTGGTATGCGAGGTGAAGTAATGGAAGCAGGGGCCAGAGAAGGTGGCTGCACAGGAATGGAAGGACAAGGACAAAAAGAAGCAGATTCTACATCACTCTCATCATCAGAAGGAATGGAGCTGGAGTTATCCAAATCATTGTAATGCTCATGCAGTAGAGCTGGATGTGACACTGGAACATGTGGAGCAGCCTTACCACATCTGTGGAATAGGTGCTCATCAAAGATGGCATGCACCACCTTGTGCAGTGCACCATTGGGCTTCATAAAAAGGTAGTTGTGGTCACTACTGGCAGAAACACCTAAGTAGACCATCAACTGGGACTTAGGGGAAAGCTTGCTGTCTCATGTCTCATGAGGGACATGCACATAGGCACTATACCTGAATACCCAAAGGTGTGAAACAAAGCGCTTGCTGCCCATCAGTAACACATGAGGAGTTTTCCAATGCAATTGTGTATTGGGGGTGTGGTTGTATACATAAGCCGCATGCTCAAGGGTGAACTCCCAATAAAAGGGAGGCAAACAGGCAGACAGGTGCATCACCTAAGCCTTATCCATCAGTGTACAGATGAACCATTCTGCATGGCTGTTCTGCTGATGGGCATAAAGGGCTGATTAATGAATATGGATGCCATTGTCCCAGAGATACTGTGTAAATGCCTTGGAGGTGACTCTCCCCCTGCATCAGAGTGCCAATGCTTTATATTAGCATTGTGCTGGGTTTGGACATATGCAAAAAATTGCTTTGTGGCCTGAAGGACCTGATTCTTGCTCTTGAGGCACAAAGCCCAACCAGCAGAGGTGTAATCATCATAGTATACTATGGCAGAACATGCCTTATGGTAGCTAGGGACCTCGAACAACTTAAGGTTGGAGTGGATCAACTCAAAGGCAGTGATGTTCACATCTTGCTATGAGGAAAGGGGTGGTTGGGCTGTTTGCCTAGTTGACAACCATAATAGAGGTCAGGAGTTTCTGGGAATGGAACATCCAGAAAATCAGTCATATGCTTCTTGGCAGCCTTAAGGACATCTTTAGAAGTGTGTCCCAGGCATTGGTGGAGAAGCTAGTAGTCCACAGTAGCCAGTGTAAGAAGCTTGGCATGTAGATGTTGTGCAGGAGCACACATCTGGTACATAGTGGAATCACTATGACAATGGAATAAGAAGAATACCCTCTTAGCATATATCATAAAAATTGATGTGCCCAGGTGTCTGCTGTAGTTGCATGCATGAGTCCTTAAGGAGCATGCTCATGGAAATCAGTTTAACTAAGCAGTCGAGCATATAGATGACTGGTGATAGTTTTACAGGTCATCCATCATACTCGATAATGATAGTGTCCAACCCAAAAATAGATGCTTGGCTGTTAGCCGTTTGGGTGTGAATAGGAGTGGCAAACTGCACATATTCTGAGAAGTCATTCTTATCAAGTGTAAAATGAGATAATGCTCCTAAGTTGAGGAGCTACATGTCATCCAGCATGTCCAGTTCAGAGTGGTTGTATTGCTTAGCTTTCCCCTTGGGATCCTTACTACACTTATCACACAGGGTGAATTCACTTGGTACAGCAAACAGTGTAGATTTCCCACTATCTACTATAGGAGCTGTAACTACTGATGAAAAATTAAAAAAATAATCTGCAAAGAGAACATTTGTCAGTTCCTGTGTAGTGTGGACATAAGAAGTAGGGTACTTGCCATGAAGTGATATCCATGTCCTTATCCTCAGCAGCCTTAGCAAAGATCTGCTTGAGGTACTTGTTGCGGATGTCATCCTCATCACTTATGCTTATCATGCCCTTGGCATCTTTGACATCAGTGGTAAGAGTGAGGGACACTCGTGCACCATTCTCAGGCCTATCAGTGAGGGTGCATGAGTGGTTGACAACTAGGGCATCGGCCACAAAGGGACTGGAGGTGGTAAAGCCCAAGTGGGTACAGGAATGGCTGCCAGGGCCTGCATTTGCACCACAGGGGCACCTGTGGTTAGTGACCTCATCAAGGCACTACAGGGTATATTGGGTTGCAGGGACCTTGATGCACTCTGCCAAAGAGGCAGCACGTTGGACGTGAGGGAACACTGGCAGCCTGTAGTGGATCATGCCTGCAAATACACTGACCAACAAAACCATTGCAATAACTAACCTTAATGCAGTGCATGAAGTGCACTGCAAGCACCTGGGAATGTCACTTAGGTCTACTGGCCCGAAATGTAGTACTCGCTCTTGGCTACAAAGCACTCTCTAGGATCATATGACCTCACTCTAATGACTGTGGAGATATTGCCAATTTAAGTCAGCTATGTCATTACAACAGTTTTGTTGCTGACTAAAATAAGTATGAGTTTCATATGTTCTGACATAAGCAATGGGTCATGTGATCTATAATAAGTTCAGGACTTTGCAGCAAGCCATCAACGCTGGATTATAGAGGACTGGATGCAAGTCATATGGTCAAACAAAACCAAAATCAATAGGATTGGGTCAGAGGGCAAGAAGTGGGCATGGAAAAAGGCAGGAGAGGGTCTGTGATAGACTGGTACAAGGAACAGTGAAGTTTGGAGGAGGTTCTTTGATGGTGTGGTATTGTTACGGTTGGCCCGGGTAGGGACAAACGTAGCCTTGCAAAGGTTCAAGGACAAGGATCGTTACGAAGGGACAATAGACAAGGAGGGCTCGCCTAAGGGTTCTTCCCGTAGGTCAACAAGGAGGCTGCCTTGGAGAATTGGCAGGAGCTTAGCAAGAAATGTCCGATGGGACCAGGTCGAGGAGTGAAGTTGCAAGTAGATTGCACAAGGAATACAAGGTATATCGCAAGGAGGTCTAAGCTAAGGAGTATGGATGGGAGACGAGGTTTTATATACCCGAGTCGTAGAATATGGTGGAACTCCTTGGAATGTCTATGAGTAAGCAGAGAAGGTCATGGAATATCAAAGAAGGAAACAGGAGCCAATGGTGAAAGAGGAGCAGAAGGTGAGAGCCAATGGCAAAAGAAGAGTGCTTGGTAAGCGCAATGGAAATCGATGGAATCCTATGGAAGGATTGGTAATACAGCTGTGTCATGTGACACTAAATAAAGGTGCAAGAAAGACGAGAGAAATAAAGGGGAAGGGAAATCGTAACATT
>JBBPJJ010001256.1:0-10382 GCA_038088635.1 Veloboletus limbatus
TATCATGCTGGGACTTGGTCTACAGCATGATCTATTGCTGCAGGAGATGTAATTGGTACATACTACATGAGATCTTACACAAATAGCTAACTAAGAACTTACAACCTTCATAGGTCATCAACTATTTCTTAAACTTACTGACCCAGTGTGACATCACAGACCTCAAGCTCCAAGCAATTGAATGGTTGGTTTTCCAAGATATTGAACTCATTCTTGAGGTATATATCTCCCTATTTGATGTTTACAATAAGCTACCTCTAATGTTCTCCCTTTCAGATACCCCATCTTTCTCCAGGCATAATCTTGTTGAAAAGTATTCCAATGCTTGGCACTGTCATTCCAGCATTTGATCTGTTCATCAATTGATGGCAGTTATTGGCTGAGAAGATTCCACACTGTGAACCCCTTGTCTGTCCTGGCTTGAACTGTGCTGACGAATACTACAACTGTATGCACAAAAACAAACCTTATCTCATTGCCATGCATATGTGAATTCTTGAAGAGTATTATCATTGGCTAACCTATACCTTCAGTTGTGAACTTGAATATTCAACTCTTGGCATGTCATGAACAACTGGTCAGCTCAACAACAAACTGAGTTGAGGAAGATAGTGTTAGAGTTGGTGCATATCCATTCACTTGACTCTTGATTTCTGACAATTGTAAATATTCTTACAGATGGGGCAATATAAAGTGGAATCTTCCATTCCAACTGTGGTTGCAGCTGTACAATCTGGCAAATCCAGAAACCAAGGTCATTCGCTCACAGAGAAGTTCGGAACGACATGGTCTAGTAGTCTTGATTTACCCAGAAGTGCTGTTATTCCCATCAGCATTGAGAAAGAAATAAATGCATATCTTGGAATTCATATCCGAGCCAATGTAGATCTGACAGGTATGTCACTTAGGGTTGCAAATGTAGATGCATATTTATCTATTACTTCTCATCTTAGAATTCATGAGCTGCCTACCCAACAATATTTCATATCACCATGGATGACCTTCTAATTCAAGCCTTCTCAGTACCATCTGAGAGTGTGTTTTCATCCAGATCAGAAATGATGACAAAGCAGTGCAATTGCCTTTGCCCAATGATGATGGAGGTGCCTCAAATGACCAAGTTCTTCCCGAAGAAAGATAGATCAAGTGGACTAAACTTCACAGAAGGCTGGATTACCTCAGAACAAGACATGATGTTTGTGGACAACTTCACTAACAAAGATTTGCTTGTCAAAGTTGTTGATAGAAACTTGGCCATAAGTGACGAGTGTGATGAACTGATGGATGAAATCATGGTTGTCATATCCCGAACTCCGCAACCGAACTCCGTCGCTCTGCAACGCGGTTCCGTCACTCCGTCCTCTTCCAAACTCCCAAGGCGCTCAGTAACCCCGTTCCGCTCCGCTTATTATGACGCTTCGTACCACATGACCCCTTGACTTTGATTGATGTCCTTTGACTTATGACATTCGTTTCGTTTCACATCCATCAGACTTGGACATTGTTTGCGATCGTTCGCAACCATCTCTGATACCTGTTCATCATTTGATTCTCTGATAGCCGTTCACTCATCTGACTTCCGTTTCGTTTCCCGTTCCGTTCCGTTCTGCTCCGCCATTAGGTATATAAACCTGTCGATAGTCGCTAGAGTACCTCAGTTCGAATATCGACTTAAGTTCAACTCCTCTTCCCTTCTCTGATCTCTGTCTGAGCTCCTTCGCTCGCATCTGACCTCCACTCAACTTCGCTGTCATTCAGTGTTAAGTCTTTCTGCTCCAATTCCGCAAATACCGGGACGAGAGTCTGACAAGGGTGCAGCGCTCCGTTCAAGTCGCTGAAGCCGAAGTCCCGACAAGTCGCGCTACCCCGGAGTTGTCATCGGAGTAGCCGGAGTTGATTTGATCCGACTTTAACATATTGGTTGCACAACAGGAGATTCTGTATGATTAACTCAACAACTTGGAGTCTTAGATGTCTCGTACTATCTCGTGGTACTAAATTACATCGTATGTACTGATAAGTGACGAAATTGCATGGAAAACTCCAAGCTGTTGAGACACAGTTGAATTGGCTGATAGCAATGGTGGTCCCACAAGAAGCACCCATACTAGTGAAACTGTCATATGCCATACACCGCTCCCATTGCCATTCTGACCACTCCGACCACTCCTACTGCGATCCTGACCACTCCTACTGCAATTCCGACCATTCCTATCACAACTCTTGCAACCCCTACAACTCCTGTCGCATTTCCACAACTCCTATCGCATTTCCGCAACTCCGACCACTCCCTAGCACAACTCCGAGTGGTATTCCGACTCCTAGTGGAACTCCGACCAACTCCTAGTGGGAACTCCTTGCGGAATTCCTACTCTGAGCAAAACACTGTTTCGTGCGATTTCATCTTCGTTTCTTCTCGTTTCAGTGTGACACCAATTCATATTTGTCATTCATCAGTTCCTTGACCTATTTCACCTTCATCAGACATATTGACATTGTTTCTGATCATTTCTGATCTGATGTCTACTTTGACATTCCGTTCTGATCATTTGATTTCTGTTCCGTCTTCCTCCGATTCCACTATTGGTTTCACATTACCAAGATGGTAACCACCTTCCTTATATATACCCAAAGTCACTGTCATGTAAACTATCCTCGATATCGACTAAGACCAACTCTGGTTTCTTGTCGTCGCGTCTTCTGTTCCTTTCATGCAAATCCAGGACAACCCCGACTGACCAGCAAGGGCGCAGTGCTCCTGTTAAAGTCGGATCAAATCAACTCCGGCTACTCCGGTGACAACTCCGGGGTAGCGCGATTTGTCGGGACTTCGGCTTCAGCGACTTGAACGGAGCGCTGCGCCCTTGTCAGACTCTCGTCCCGGTATTTGCGGAATTGGAGCAGAAAGACTTAACACTGAATGACAGCGAAGTCGAGTGGAGGTTGGATGCGAGCGAAGTAGCTCAGACAGAGATCAGAGAAGGGAGAGGAGTTGAACTTAAGTCGATATTCGAACTGAGGTACTCTAGCAACTATCGACAGGTTTATATACCTAATTGCGGAGCGGAACAGAACGGAACGGAGAATGAAACGGAAGTCAGATGAGTGAACGGCTATCATAGAATCAAATGATGAACAGGTATCAAAGATGGTTGCGAACGATCGCAAACAATGTTTAAGTCTGATGGATGTGAAACGAAACGAATGTCATAAGTCAAAGGCCATCAATCAAAGTCAAGAGGTCATGTGGTACGAAGCATCATAATAAGCGGAACGGAACGGAGTTACTGAGCACCTTGGGAGTTTGGCAGAGGACGGAGTGACGGAACCGCGTTGCGGAGCGACGGAGTTTGGTTGCGGAGTTCGGGATGTGACAACCTCCGAGTCCTCCACTACAAACACAACCACTCATTATCTGGATATTTTGGACAAAACCGCACCCTGGAGCTAGTATGCCACGACTATACATGGCCTGGAGTTCATACATTTGTCAAAAATTATGTCTCCTCCTGTACTACATGTGCATGCACTAAAGTTCCTAGGCACAAGCCCTATGGTCTTCTAAAACAACTCCCCATCCCCGAACGTCCTTGGCATTCCATCTCCATGGATTTCATCAAACAACTCCCTCTGTCCTCCGGCTACTCTGTGATTCTGGTTGTCGTAGACTGACTGTCTAAACAATGCATCTTCATCCCGACCAACGACAAGATCACCTCTCCAGAGTTAGCCCGACTCTTCCTCCTCCACATCTTCTCCAAGCATGGAGTTCCTTCCCACATCATGTCCGGCCGAGGTGTGGAGTTCGTCTGCCACTTCTTCTGCTCCCTTGGCAAGGCCCTCAATATCCACCTTCATTTCACCTCTGGTTACCATCCTGAAGGCGATGGCCAAACAGAACACATGAACCAAATGCTGGAACAGTACCTCTGCATTTATTGCAACTACCAGCAGAACAACTGGTCCGACCTCCTTCCGCTAGCAGAGTTCGCTTACAACAATGCTCTGACTGCTCTGACTGGTGTCTCTCCATTCTTTGCCAATAAGGGATACCACCCCGACCTCTTCGTGCATCCCAAAAGGGATTTGACCTCAGCTCATACACGCGACTACTCCGTAGACCTTCAATCCTTGCATCAGTACCTCCGCGAGGAAATAGCACTTGCCCAACAGCGCTACCAAGCTCTTGCAGACACGAAATGAACTCTGGCTCCAGACTTTAAAGTTGGAGACCGAGTCTTCGTCAAAGCCAAGTACTTCCACTCCACTCGACCATCAAAGAAGCTCTCAGAAAAGAATCTTGGCCCCTACGAGATTATTGCACAAGTTGGAACACACTCCTTCACACTCTGCCTCCCCGATGCCATAAAGTCCATGCACCCCATCTTCCATGTTTCCCAACTCAAACCCTTCATCCCAAACACAATCCTGAACTGCAACCAACCTCTGCCACCTTCAATAGAAGTCGACAGCGAACCTGAGTACAAAATCATGAAGATCCTCGATTCAAAGATTGATCGCTGCCGATGGAGTTGCTAACTCCTATACCTGGTCCACTGGTCAGGATACAAGGGTATAGACAAAGAAACCTCTTGGTTGTTAGCCACTGAGTTGAGTCACACTTTCAAACTTGTTTCTGATTTTCATCTTCAATATCTGTTGAAGCCTGGGCCTTATTTCGCACAATGAAAAAAAAAAAAAAAAAAAAAAAAAAAAACAACAACAACATTTATTTCTATTATGTACATTCTTTCTATTCCCTACACTTCTTCCGCCACCTCTTCCACTTCTGCCTCCGTTCCCCACTCTTCTCCAGCTTTCCCTCCCATCTCCTCCAACCCTGCCATCAGATCTGCACTCCCTGCCTCTTCCACTCGCAGCTCCCCCAGCTCCTCCACTCTGACCGACAGCCCAACATTGGAATCCTCTGACTCTGACCCAAATGCGGCATATAGCTGTGTCTCCACCAGCTGCTCGATAGCTCATTTCAAACTGACGACGAACCCTGAGTTGGCGTGGACAGCCAACGTGATGTCACACATCACTGCTGCTAAGGCCTCTAAGGACCTTGCTACCTGCACCCCTATGCTCTCCACCTCCTCCGCTTCCAATTCTGTTCTCTCCAGCTGCCTCACCTTCTTTGTCAGCCACTCCAACCGCTCCTTGTTGTCTTCTCCATTACCCCCAATCACCACTTTCACTCTCTGCTTCTTCCATTTTGGCATGGAGGCCTCTTCTGCCCACTCGCACCTCTGCCGCAGCATTTGACAGCTGAGGCAGGCATGCACCTTGCTGATCCCCCGTGCACATTCCAGCCCGCGTTGTGCACATCGCATGCACACTGCTCCTTTTCCCTTGTTCTTGGAGCCGCTGCTCCCACTTCCCCCTTCCTGACGGTGCAAGTCCGCCACCTGGAGCTGGTTAGTTTGGGAATTAGCAACAAATTGGGGGGGGGGGTATCCACTGCCTGTCTTGTGGCTTCTTTCGCCACCATCCATACTGCCCAAGCCTCCTCCTCCACTTTCTTTCACATCTCCTCATCCTCATGTCGCCTTGCCTCCTCCGCCATGATTCTTTGCTCCTCTTCCTTGCAGTATTTTTCCCATCTCCATCATTCCACCACTTTCACATTGAACATTGCATCATCATCATCGTTGTGCTCGGCAAGGAGTGCGTCATCCCAGTCGCAAATTGTTGCAATGTCACGGTTGGACATGTTAGTAATAAGGATTAACGGACGTGTTCACTAACTTTATACCCCACTGTGACATTTCGAACTCCACACCATGTGATCTCATTTACTCTGTAACATAACTCTGTTTACTCCATATTGTGTATCTCTGCATTGTTCTCCGCTTAGTGCTGATGGCCTTCGTGGGCTCAGGCCTAAGAGGGGGATACTGTCACATTCCAAACTCTGCAACCCTACTTTGTCGCTCCATAACCCTACTCCATCATTCCATCTTCTCCCACACTCCCAAGTCTAACCCCACAACCCTGTTCCATTCTGCTCAGTATGAGATGCTTCGTATCACATGACCTTTTGACTTTGACTGATGATCTTTGACTTATGACATTTGTTTCGAACCCATCAGACTTAGACGTTGTTTGCGATGGTTCACAACCATCTTTGATACCCTATCCATCAATTGATTCTATGATAGCCATCCATTCATCTGACTTCCGTTTCATACTCTGTTCCACTCCGTACTTATGTATATAAAGCTGTTGATAGTTGCTAGAGTACCTCAGTTTGAATATCGACTTAAGTTCAACTCCTCTTCCCTTCTCTGACTTCTGTCTGAGCTCCCTTGCTCGCATCTGACCCCCACTCGACTTTGCTGCCAGTCAGTGTTAAGTCTTTCCGCTCCGACTCCACAAATACTGGGACAAGAATCTGACAAGGGCGCAGCGTTCCATTAGAGTTGCTGAAGCCAAAGTCCCAACATACTGCACTACCCCGGAGTTGTCACTGGAGTAGTCGGAGTTGACCCGATCCTACTTTAACACTGTTTCTATTCTCACACATGAGCCTAATAGCATGCCCTTGGATCAAGGACTTTCAAATAAGCAACAAGCTGGTGTCAAGGGAAAAAAGAACAGGTTGACATACCTATTCGTGGTGAATGTGGTGGATCTCAGAAGCTTGCACCACTTGTTATTGGCAAAGCATACAAACCATGTGCTTTTGGAAATCAGTTTGGCACTCAACTCAGCTTCAACAATCACAATAATGCAAAGGCATGTACGACGACCACAATTTATCAGCAGTGGTTAGAGAATTGGGATAAGAAGCTCACAGAGAAAGGGCGCAAAATCCTGCTTTTGCAAGACAATTTCTCTGGTCACATTGTACCTGACACTGTCATCAACATTTGTGTTGAAAATTTTGAGCCAAACTTGACTGCACATGTTCAGCCAAATGTTCAAGGAATTATCCACTGCTTCAAAGCTCACTACTGTGCAAAGTTCATCAGTTGCACCATTGACCTTTATGAGGAGGGTATTACGCCATCCAAAATTTAAGATATTGATTAGCTTAATGCAATATGGATGGAAAATGAAGCATGGAACAAGGTTGATGATATACATATAAACATGATGTCTGAGTCTTAAAACATTCCCATGCCTCTTTATTCTTTACCACTATCATCATGTGCTCTCTCTCTGTGACTCAAGAGAATACCATTCTCTCTCAGCTTGATTCTGGTCACTCCCTTTGCTCTATTGCATCTAGCACTGGTGTCAGCATTGTGTCATATCCCAAACTCCGCAACCCAACTCTGTCGCTCCACAACCCAACTCTGTCGCTCCACAACTCGGTTCTGTCATTCCGTCCTCTTCCAAACTCCCAAGGTGCTCCACAACCCCGTTCCGTTCTGCTCATTATGATGCTTTGTACCACATGACCTCTTGACTTTGATTGATGGCCTTTGACTTATGACATTCGTTTCGTTTCACATCCATCAGACTTGGACATTGTTTGCGATCGTTCGCAACCATCTTTGATACCTGTCCATCATTTGATTCTATGATAGCCGCTCACTCATTTGACTTCCGTTTCGTTCTCCATTCCATTCCGTCCCGCTCCGCAATTAGGTATATAAACCCGTCAATAGTCGCTAGAGTACCTCAGTTTGAATATCGACTTAAGTTCAACTCCTCTTCCCTTCTCTGATCTCTGTCTGAGCTCCTTCGCTCGCATTCGACCCTCACTCGACTTCGCTGCCAGTCAGTGTTAAGTCTCTCTGCTCCAATTCCACAAATACCGGGACGAGAGTCTGACAAGGGCGCAGCGCTCCGTTTGAGTTGCTGAAGCCGAAGTCCCAACAAGTCGTGCTACCCCAGAGTTGTCACCGGAGTAGCCAGAGTTGATTTAATCCGATTTTAACATATTGCCACTATATCCAGGCTTCGCTCTAAGAACCGTTTTGACCTTCAAAAGTCTATTGGAGGTCGTCTAGCCAAGCTTTCCTCTACCAATATTCAACATGCTATTCAGCTCATCTCCACTCACAAGGCAGAGAATGCTGTCCAGGTGACCAAAACACTCTCTAATATCATCAACTAACCTCTCCATCCTAACACCATTCGCCATCACTTGAAAAAATCTGAAATGGAGGCTGTAGTCAAGTACGAATGCCCTCTACTCTCTGCTAAGCATCACAAGGCTTGCTTGGACTTTGCTATTGCTCACAAAGATTGGACTATAGAGGACTGGAAGAAGGTTATATGGTCTGATGAGACCAAAATCAATCGCCTAGGGTCAGATGGACGCAAATGGGTATGGAAAAAGCCAGGTGAGGGTCTTAGTGATAGGCTAGTGCAAGGCACTGACAAATTTGGAGGAGGTTCTGCCATGGTATAGGGATGTATGACTTGGCAGGGAGTTGGCTGTGCTGCTAAGATTGATGGTAGGATGGATGGAGACCTCTATCTTCAGATTTTGAAGGATGATCTACTGAATACTCTGCAGTATTATGGTCTTAATCCTTCTGACACCATCTTTCAGCAAGACAATGACCCCAAGCATACCTGTAGAAAGGTGAAGGAGTGGCTAGAAGAGCAGGATTTTGAGACTATGGTGTGGCCTGCACAGTCTCCTGACTTAAACCCCATTGAACAACTTTGGGGTTACCTCAAGAGAAGGCTGGCAGAGTATGAACACCCTTCTAATGGGATTCTTGAGTTGTGGGAGAGGATTCAGGAGGTATGGGAGGGGATACTAGCTGAGGAGTGTCAAAAGTTGATTGAAAGCATGCCAAGGAGGGTCCAGGCTGTGGTTGAAGCCAAAGGAGGATATACCAAGTACTAATATATACCTGTGTTACAAAAGTCGAAAAACTGTTACAATCAATGGTGTTGCTGTTTGAAAAGTGTCATATCTTTGCAGCCCCTGAGCCAAATCGCATGACCTAGGTACCGATTTGTAGCCAGGGGCCTGTACTGCATTTGATCCCACTAATGCAAAGTGGAATTCCCACAGGTGATTGCAGGGCACTTCACACTCTGATTTGAGGTAAGTTATTGTAGCGCTTTTTAGAGTCGCTGTAAACCTTAGTAGCATGGCCATGTACTTTATTTTTGAGCTCCACAATTCTAGTCTTAGTTTTGCCTTGCAAACTCGTCAACCTCAATCGCTTGTCTCCTTGTCACAGCAAGGCTCTACCAAAAGCCTTTCTTGTTCTCAATAGCAAGGCAATTCTTGAGTCTTTCCAGTCCTTGTCCTTGCCCAGAAGTATTCACTGCATGTCTTCCATCCTCATCCTCGAACCTCTGTGGCTACGTGCGAACCTACCCGGTCCACACGTGACAGGATGTAATGTTTGACAAATTCACTTGGCCAAGCAGGATAGACCTCCACTTGCTGCTGTTTCATACTCCTGTCACTATATTGTTTCTAGTCTGAGCCAAGCTGAGATTCTCGGCTGCTTAAGCCCAAGTGAAGGATAGATTTTGTTGAAGTATGCTGCTGTTCTTGTTTGATTCTTTCCATTTTTATGATTTATGCCAATCAAGGATCATGATTCATTGCTCGAGGGTGGCATTCTCCTTTTTCATGGTTTCATTGGATCGCATACACTTTGTCTGATCATTCCATGCTTGCCAGATTAATAATGGTAGTTGCTCTTGGAATTCTAACACTAGTTTGGTCATGTGATTTGGTTGTCATGAGAGTGAGTTACAGGCATTTCAAAATGACATGTCATTGGGACACTTATTTGACTCTAGTTTACAGTGACTCCATAAACCGTTGCAATGCCTAACCTGGATGTGGTGCGCTTCTCGCTTAGCTGTGGGTAAATACAAGATGGCCCTTGCTCCTGGCGACAAGATGGTCTCTTAGTCAAAATATTTGGCTCAAGGGATGATGAGATATAGCTATTTTGAAACAGTCATGTCATTGCAACAGTTTATGTACTTTTGAGGAGAAGAGTGGTATCTGAGTCAATTGATGAGGTAGTTGTGTTTGTTTGGTTCTACAAACCAAGATATACACATAAATATAATGTCTGAGTGCAAAAATATTCACACACCTCTTTCTTTTCAACTTCCATCATCATGAGAACCTGTTACGTGTGGGCCGGGTAAGCTCGCACGTATCTGCAAGGTGACTTGAGCTAGGACTAGGGAAAGGCCTCTTTTGCTGGATTGAGGAACTGGGAGACCGAAGTTGACAAGAGTGCAAAACTAACGTAGTATTGTAGAGCTCAAAGTTAAGGGTATATGGTCGTACTTTGTGGGTTTATATAGTTGTCATATCCCGAACTCCGCAACCGAACTCCGTCGCTTCGCAACGCGGTTCCGTCACTCCGTCCTCTTCCAAACTCCCAAGGTGCTCAGTAACTCCGTTCCGTTCCGCTTATTATGACGCTTCATAC
>JBBPJJ010001260.1:0-10372 GCA_038088635.1 Veloboletus limbatus
ACGTGCTACTAGGGTTTATATAGTGTAAGGTAAGGGGCACAGACCATGTCAAGAAAGGAGAAAGAGAACAGCACCAGTCAAGGGCTGTGTGGAATGAGGACAGCACCAGTCATGGGCTGTGCGAAAGAAGGTCAAAGAATACGAGGGAATCGGAGAGAAGGAACTAAAGAAGGAAAGCACCAGAAGTAGGCTGTGCGAGAAGAGAAGCCAAGGCTATGCGTGTGGGAGCATAGGGCTGAGGGTATTCTAAGAAAGGAAGAGAAGATCAAAGAAGTGACAAGGAAAGGAAGCAGACTCAATAGTGAGTCAGAGACAGAGGCGATAACTCATGTTGAGTGAATCAATGGGAGCCGGGAAACGGCAAGGTCATTGTATGAGGACTCGGGTTAGGCCGAGGTTTTGAGATCTAAGGTTCAAGCTAGAGTGACAGAGTCAAAGACTCAGTCTCGAGTAGCAAGTACTAGATTGAGGTGCGACATGAAAAAGTCCACACGACTAGGTTCGTGATTACATAATCCATCCTCGACGGGCTCTAAGATAAGAATACATCAAAACATAACACGCCCACTCGGCGAGTGAGGGATTAGAAAACCATACCCATTCCTTCTATAAACCTAATGTGCTTCTCTCGTACCAGTTCTTTAGTGAGAACATCAGCAACCTGCTCCGTGGTGGGTATATATTCGACCATGATTTCGCCTTCTTCCAACTTCTTGCGAATAAAATGGTGTCGAATAGAAATGTGCTTCGTCCGCTCATGGAACATTTGATTCTTCTCCAGGGCAATGGCAGATTGATTGTCGACCATCAGTTTTGTTCCTCCTAGCAGGGGGGGATCAAGTTCCTTGAACAACATGCGCAGCCAAGTTGCCTCCTTCGTAGCAGCTGCAGCGGCAACATATTCCGCTTCGGTACTGGAGAGTGCGACACTCGATTGCTTCTTCGACGATCAACTGATGGCTGCACCTGCAATAACGAACACATACTCAGTGATGGATCTGCAGTCTTCAACATCAGCAGCCCAATTAGCATCTACATAGCCAATCAAGTCAGGTTGCATATCTCCTCGGAAAATGAGGAATGCATTTGATGTTTTTCGTAGGTAGTGATAGACTTGTTTTAGCGCGGTTAGATGTGCATGTCCCAGAGTGGCAGCATGCCTACTGAGTACTCCGACTGCGAATGCAAGATCTAGGCGCGTGGCGAGCATAGTGTACATGAGTGAACCAAGGGCGCTTTGATACTCTTTTATGTCCATCTCGGCTTGCTCCAGTTTTGTAAGTTTGATATTGTAGTCTAGTGGAGTGACAACGGGGTGACTGTCAGCCATGCCGAAACGTTCAAGTATCGACTCAATATAGCGGCGTTGGAATAGTTCAATGGTCGACTTGTCGCGATCACAGATTATCTCCATCCCAAGTATCCAGCGTGCTTCGCCTAGGTCCGACATGTCATACTCGCGGGCGAATTGCTTCTTCAAATGGTCGATGGCGCCTTTGTCTTTCGACAGAATCATTTTGTCATCAACATAGACAGCGACGATTATCAGTATACCATCTTCGACCTTGTAGAAAACGCTGTGGTCGGCTTCGCTACGAGTGAAACCAAGCACCTCGAATACTGCACGGAGCTGTGAGTACCACAATTTGTGGGCTTGTTTGAGTCCATAGAGTGCACGTAAGAGACGCCACACAAGGGCACGAGTGGGGCGAAAACCAGGCAGAGGCTCGAGATAGATTTCTTCATCGAGTTTACCATTGAGGAAAGCTGATTTGACATCCATTTGATGGATCTCCATGTCGTGTTTGGCCGTGAGTGCAAGTAGCGCGTATATGGTGGCAAATTTAGTGACTGGAGCGAAGGTATCAGTATAGTCTATCCCATGTATTTGTGTGAAACCCTTTGCTACGAGTCGCGCCTTGTAGTGTTCTATTTCGCCGTTGGGTCCACGGTTGATTTTGAAGACCCATTTCGAGTCTATCACTTTGCGATCACGTGGTCATTCGACTTCCTCGTATAACCTGATTTTTTTGAATGTCTTTAGCTCGTTGTCCATCGCCTTCATCCATAGGTTCGAGTCAGAACGTTTTATAGCTTCGTTGTAGGTGCGTGGTTCGTCGTCCGTTCCTGCGTCTGCGCGGTAGGCTTGCTCAGCGACTTCGTTCTCATGCCCACTCGTTCCCTCAACCCTTATCATCTCGCCATCACCGCTTGTTCCCTCGCCATTGCCACTCGTTCCCTTGCCATCACCACCCTCTTTCTCCCCTCCATTTGGACGTTCATATGCATTGACGAAGAACTGGTCATTGTCGTCGCGCGTAGGCACTTTTTGCAGACGGTTCGACCTTCGCACTTCGGGTGGCAGAATTGGATGGGGGTACGGTATCGGCGACCCTCGCGGGTTATTCGGAACCTTAATGGACGGGCGACGTGTATCGACAATGGCGCCTGGGTCACAGTGAGCGATTGCGCATTGACTTATTGAACTCGGGGTTTGATTTTTTTCAGTGTCCCCATACTCGCATGCGGCTGGCGTCTGTGAGACGTGCGGTGACAATGTTGTTGTCTCGCTCATGGTACGTTCTCTGGCTCCATCGCTTTCGTCTGCACTCACATCCGTTTCTTCAGCTGGTTCGTCTTCCTTCTCCTGCGAAGGGGGAGAATCATCTCCGACCGCATCGGTTGTAACACGGATTGGTGAGTCGTCTGTTACTGCATCGGATTGTGGCGCTACATCGACGGTGACTCATGTAGGTCCATTATCGTCGCTTTCGTCGAACACAACGTCCCTGGACTCAAGGATTCGCCCACTCGCATGGTGGAGATAGATGTACGCCCGCCGGTTCTCAGCATATCCGATATGTACGCACTTGATTGACTTCGTGTCGAGTTTGTAGCGCTTCTCGTCAGGTACATGGACATGGGCCTTGCACCCGAATATTCGTAGGTGCGCGACTGACGGTTTGTGTTAAAGTTGGGTTAAATCAACTCCGGCTACTCCAGTGACAACTCCAGGGTAGCACGACTTGTCGGAACTTCGGCTTCAGCGACTTGAACGGAGCGCTGTGCCCTTGTCAGACTCTCATCCCAGTATTTGCGGATTTGGAGCAGAGAGACTTAACACTGACTGGCAGCGAAGCCGAGTGAGGGTCAGATGCGAGCGAAGGGGCTCAGACAGAGATCAGAGAAGGGAAGAGGAGTTGAACTTAAGTCGATATTCGAACTGAGGTACTCTAGTGACTATCGACGGGTTTATATACCTAATTGCGGAGTGGGACAGAATGGAACGGAGAACGAAACGGAAGTCAAATGAGTGAGCGGCTATCATAGAATCAAATGATGGACAGGTATCAAAGATGGTTGCGAATGATTGCAAACAATGTCCAAGTCTGATGGATGTGAAATGAAACAAATGTCATAAGTCAAAGGCCATCAATCAAAGTCAAAAGGTCATGTGGTACGAAGCGTCATAATGAGCAGAATGGAACGGGGTTGCAGAGTGCCTTGGGAGTTTGGAAGAGGACGGAATGACGGAACCGAGTTGCGGAGTGACGGAGTTGGGTTGCAGAGTTTGGGATATGACAGTATCCCTCTCTTAGGCCTGAGCCCACGAAGGCCAACGGCATTAAGCGGAGAACAATGCGGAGATACGTGAGGTGATGTAACCAGAGTCACATTACGGAGTAAACAAGGTCACGTGGTGCGGAGATCGAAATGTTGCAACGGGGTATAAAGTGAGTGAACACGTCCATTAATCCTTATTACCGACATGTCCGACCTCAACATCGCAACAATTTGTGACTGGGACGACGAGCTCCTCATGGAGCACGATGACGATGACGAGACGTTCAATGCGAAGGTGGCGGAACGACAGAGGCGGGTGAGGAACCGCAAAGAAGAGGAGCGCAGGATCGCGGCGGAGGAGGCGAAGCGACATGAGGAGGAGGAGGCATGACAACGCGAGGAGGAGGAGGAGCGACAGAGAGTGGAGGAGGAGGCGCGGGCGGTGCGGAAGGCAGCGAAAGTAGCCGCAAGACAGGCGGTGAGTACCCCCGCGGCCAGCAATCGTCTTCATACTAACCAATGCCAGGTGGCAGACTCGTGCCGCCAGGAAGAGGGGAGTAGGAGTGGCAGTCCCAGAAACAAGGGTAAGGGGTCCGTGTGCATGCGGTGCATGCAGAAGGGGCTGGAGTGCATCCCGGGGAATGGGAAGGCTCGGGCGTGCCACGGCTGCCAAGTGCTGTGGCAGAGGTGTGAGTGGATAGGGGAGGCGACTGCGCCGAAGTGGAAGAAGCGGAGAGTGGAGGTGGTGATCGGAGCCGACGAGGAAGAGGGCGAGGGGTCGGAGCGACCGAGGAAGAAGACGAAGTGCGTGGAGAAGACGGAAGCGCACGCAAACATGGAGGGCAACGGGTTGGTAGAGGTGGCGAGGGCGTTGGAGGTCACGGCGGCAGCGATGTGAGATATCGCGTCTACCGTGCGCGTGAATTTGGTGCGTGTTGCCGAGATGGTGCGCACCGTCGAGGTCCTCACTGACCTGATGGTGCACACCATCTATGGGTCGGAGTCGGAAGACTCGGACATGGACGTCTGGATGGACATGGAGGAGTTGGCAGGGATGCGGGCGGAAGAGGCGGAATACGCGGCTGGGTCGGCGGAGTTGGAGGGGCTGGTAGGGGAGAACGGAGGAGAAGATGGAACAGAAGGCAGGATGGAAGCAGAGGTGGAAGAGGTAGCGGAGGAAGTATAGGGTAGGAAAATGTATATAATGAAATAAATTGTCTGTTTCTTTTCTTATTGAGTATAATACGGGCCGGGTTTCGACGGATAACGGAGGTGAAAATCGGAAACAATTTCGGAAGCGTAATCCAACTCCGTAGCTAGTACCCAAGAAGTTTCTTCCTCAGTACCCTCGTATCCTGACCAGCGGACCAAGTATAGGAGTTGACAACTCCGTCGGCGGTGGTTGGTTTTCGAGTCCAGAATTTCTGTGATTTCGTACTCGGGTTCGCCGTCGACTGCTATCGGAGGTGGCGGAGGCTGGTCGTGATTCGGGATTGTATTTGGGATGGAGGGTTCGAGTTGGGAAACATGGAAGACGGGATGCACGGACTTCATGGCATTGGGAAGACAGTGTTACGTGTGTGGGTAAGCTCGCACGTAGCCCTGGTGAGGTCTAGGACAAGGGGGGCCTTGGCCGATGCCGTCGATGGTGTACGCGGGGATGTAGGCTGTGCATGTAAAGTACCAGCCAAGGGATCGTATACCGGGTCGATCTCGGAATCAGCAAAGGGAGCTAGGATTGCTGGAGATAGATCTAGGACTAGGATACAAGGGGAAGTCCAGGGACTAGGAGTAAACCCAGGGAGATCAAGAATAGGGAACATGGTACGTGCTACTAGGGTTTATATAGCGTAAGGTAATGGGCACAGACCATGTCAAGAAAGGAGAAAGGGAACAGCACCAGTCAAGGGCTGTGTGGAATGAGGACAGCACTGGTCATGGGCTGTGCGAAGGAAGGTCATAGAATACGAAGGAAACAGAGAGAAGAGACTAAAGAAGGAAAGCACAGGAAGTAGGCTGTGCAAGAAGAGAAGCCAAGGCTATGCGTGTGGGAGCATAGGGCTAAGGGTATTCTATGAGAGGCAAGGAAGATCAAAGAAGTAAAGAAAAAGGAGGCGGACTCAATAGTGAGTCAGAGACAGGGGTGACGACTCATGTTGAGTGAGTCAATGGGAGCCAGGCAAGGCGAGGACAGTATAGGAGGGCTCGGGTTAGGCCGAGGGAATGCACGAGGAGGGAATGAGGTGTGCATGAGGTGGAGATCTAGAGACGAGGATCTAGGGAGTGACCATGAGGTCCGAGGGAACAGGGAAGGACCATGGGTATGGTCAGGACAGGAGGACAAGGGAAGGACCAAGGATAAGGTCTGGAGTGGAGATAAGTATGACTCGGGTAAGCATGAGGGGAACTCGTGGTGCGAGGCTATGGAAAGAAGCTGCAGCAAGGCGATGCTGGAATGGAAGCCGCAGCAAGGCAATGCAAGGGAAGCCTTGAGGTGAGCACGTGATGAGCACGAGGCGTGCTTATGGAATGAGTCGGAATGAGTGAAGGAAGGTTGTACTCAGCGGGTACAACACAAGGAGCGCGAGGAGGATCCAAAGGAGTATGCCGAGGGCGACATTGTAGACCGAAGTTAGGGGTTCCCGTAAAAGGAGTAAGAATAGGGGAAATCGTAACAGACAGAGTGTGAAGGAGTATGTTCCGACTTGCGCGATGATCTCGTAAGGACTGAGATTCTTTTCTGAAAGCTTCTTCGACGGTCGGGTGGAATGGAAGTACTTGGCTTTGACGAATACTCAGTCGCCAACTTTAAAGTCCAGAGCTGGATTTCGTTTCGCGTCTGCAGGAGCTTGGTAGCACTGTTGGGTGAGTGCAATTTCCTCGCGGAGGTACTGATGCAAGGATTGAAGGTCTATGGAGTAGTCGCGTGCGCGAGCTGAGGTCAAATCCCTTTCGGGATGCACGGAGAGGTCAGGATGGTACCCCTTATTGGCAAAGAACGGGGAGACACCGGTCGTCGCAGTCGGAGCGTTATTGTAAGCGAATTCTGCTAGCGGAAGGAGGTCGGACCAGTTGTCCTGCTGATAATTGCAATAAATGTGGAGGTACTGTTCCAGCATTTGGTTCATGCGCTCTGTTTGTCTGTCACCTTTGGGATGATAACCAGAGGTGAAGTGAAGGCGGATGTCAAGGGCCTTGCCAAGGGAGCGGAAGAAGTGGGAGACGAACTCCACACCTCGGTCAGAAGTGACGTGGGAGGGAACTCCGTGCTTAGAGAAGACATGGAGGAGGAAAAGTCGGGCTAACTCCGGAGAGGTGATCTTGTCATCGGTCGGGATGAAAATGCATTGTTTTGACAGTCGATCTACGATAACCAGAATCGCGGAGTAGTCGGAGGACGGGGGAAGTTGTTCAATGAAGTCCATGGAGATGGAATGCCAAGGACGTTCGGAGATGGGGAGTTGTTTTAGAAGACCGTAGGGCTTATGCCTAGGAACTTTAGCACACGCACATGTAGTACAAGAAGAGACGTAATCTTTGACGAATATACGAACTCCGGGCCATGTATAGTCACGGCGTACTAGCTCCAGGGTGTGATTTTGTCCAAAATGTCCAGATAGTGGGTGGTCGTGTTTATAACGGAGGACTCGGAGGCGGAGATCATTGGTGTCGGGGACATATATGCGATCATCTAGGCGGAGGAAGCCATCAGAGTTGATAGACCAGCGGGAATTGGAGCTGGAGTCGGACAGTATGGAGGTGGACATGTGTTGCGAAGCCACTGGGTCGGAGGGGAGTGCGGAAAGGATGTCGGCATGGAGAGTATCTAAGTCGAACATCGTACCAGTGCGGAGGACGGGACCTGCTAAACTAGAGGCTCGTAGGGAGGACGCAAGCTGCGCCTGGGTGAAAACGGGGCGGAGATTATGAGGGTTAATACGAGCGTAATCCCTATCCCCCTCTTTGGGATAGATGTCCCAGTGGCAAGTAAGGGCGTCGGGCTTACCGCCCATACGTCCGGGGCAGAAGCGGAGGACGAGGTTGAATTGGCAGAGGAACTCTGACCAGCGGGCCTGCCGCCGGGTAAGGAGCTGGGTAGAAGTGAAGTATTCGAGGTTCTTGTGGTCGGTAACGACGTCGATGGGTGTAGCAGAGCCCTCAAGGTAGTGACGCCAAGTACGAAAAGCATCATGGACGGCAAGAAGCTCCTTATCATGGGTGTCGTAATTGAGCTCATGGGCATGCAGTGTGCGCGAGTAGAAAGCGATGGGGCGGACTTCGTCATCGGAGCACCGGAGAGACAGAATTCCGGCCACTGCGTGGTCGGAGGCATCAGTTTCCACAATGAGCAGAGCATCGGGCACCCAATGAGTGAGGACCGGAGCGGAGGTGAAGGCGTCCTTGAGGCGCTGGAAGGCGGAGCGACAGTCGTCAGAGAAATTCCACGGACTACCTTAAGGGAATAGTGATGTCGGAGTAACCGTGGATGAAGCCCCGGTAAAAATTGGCGAAACTGAGGAAAGATTGGACATCCTTGACCTTACGAGGTTCAGGCTACTCTCGAATGGCAGTGACTTTGTCAGCGGACATCGTCAGGCCGCTGGGGGAGAGGCAATAGCCGAGGTACTCGGTGGAGTCCATGTGGAATTCGCACTTCTCTGGTTTGGCAAAGAGACCGTTAGCACGGAGTCGCCGGAGGACGTCTCGAACATGCTCACCGTGTGCGGACTTGTTCTCAAAGTAAATGAGAATATCATCCAGGTAAATAATGACACAGACATCGAGGAGGTCAGCGAAGATGGTATTGACGAACCGCTGGAATGCTGTGGGAGTGTTTGTGAGCCTGAACGGCATGACGAGCCATTCATAAGAGCCGTAGCGCATGCGGAAGGAGGTCTTCCATTCATCGCCGTCAGCAATGCAGACCAGATGGTATGCATGCCGAAGGTCGATTTTGGTGTAAATCTTAGCACAGCTTGGGGCATCAAGGAGATCAGAGATGCGGGGAAGCAGGTAGTGGTCTTTCTTCGTGATTTTGTTAAGGCCTCGGAAGTCAACACAGAGGCGGAGTGAACCATCCTTCTTGCGGACAAAGAGGACCAGAGCTGCATGAGCTGGGGAGGAAGGACGAATGAAACCATTGGCGAGGTGTTCATCCAGGAACAAGCGGAGGGATTCCAACTCCGAGGAGGAGAGGGAATAAATGGTGCTGAGGGGAAGAGAAGCTCTATCCTCCAGGTTGATTTTGAGATCATGCTTGTGATGCGGCGGGAGTGCAAATGCCTTGGATTTACTGAAGACATCTGCAAAGTCATGATATTCCAGAGGGACTCCGGAAAGGTCGACCTGTTCGGGGTTGGCGGGCAGGACAGAAGCGGAGCGGAGGTGGCTCTCTTGGAGCTGCAGGCTAAACTGTACGGAACCTTCCAAGCGACAAGCCAACGCAAAAGCGGGGGCGCTAATTATCACAATAGGCAGGGCCGTGCAGTCGGAATGATGCAGTGAATCGGGGGGTGTGGAGTCAGCCGAAGGCAGAGATGCCAGAGGCTGCGGAGGAGAGCTCGGGGTTGTCAGCATGGGAGCCTCAGATGAGCAGAACGTGATACTGTTCAAAACCCAGTCAATCAATGGATTGTAGCGGGTGAGCCAGTTATGTCCCAGAACAAGTGAGCAAGAACCATCTAACGGAGTAACGTAAAACGTCATCGGAGTGATATCACCAGTCAAAAATTGAATTGGAAGATCAAGGGCCTGAGTAATCGTAAAATTCGAAGTGCCATCAAATAGACGGAGTAGGAGTGGTGAGACGGAATATGTAACAAGATTGTTCTGAGTAACAAAAGATGAATCTACAAAACAATCAGAAGAACCAGAATCTAACAACGCAGAAAGCGAAGAGATGTCGTAAGTAGGTAATGAAACAGAAGGCATAAAAGATCGAGGATCTAAGAGAGCAGACGCGTTGAGACGGATCTCCGGAAAAGCACAGGGAGAGTCAACACGACCTTCAGTCCATGCGGAGTCTGAGAGGTCGCTATCTATTTTTTCGTCTCTGTGGGAGACGAAACATCCAGGGTAACCACCAGAGCTGCGGAGGCGGCACGGGCTTTAGCTGCATGGGAAGTGGCTTTTGGACAGTCGTTAGCCATATGACTGGAGCCACCACAAAACATGCAGAGCTTGTTGTCAAAGCAGTACTTTCGTTCGGCAGCCGTAAGTTTGCCATCTTTCCCAAGCTTTGACTTGAAGTCATCGGACTTGGAGGATGCAGAAGTGGTGGTAGCCTTTCCTTTGGAATCTTTCGACTCCTTGAAACTGCTGGAGTTAGATGCGGAGATCGAGGGTTTGTCGGAAGTAGTTTTAGCGGAAGATGTTGGGGTGGTGAAGGGCTTTGTTTGTCGGGATAGTTCCGACTTGCATTCCCAATAGTGGGCATCAATGGCCTGTGCGAGCTGATAGAGGTCGACGAGAGTCGAGGGCTTCCCCATGCGGGATACCTCATCTTTGATGCGGTCGGGGAGTCTGTTATAGAAATGGTGGTGGAGTGCCCCCTCTCCATATCCGCGGACTTGCGACGCAATTCTGTTAAACTCAACGCTGTACTTGTTGATGTGCTGACCATCCTTCATATTCAGATGATCAAGCTGATGTTCTGCGTCCCCGACAGGATCGTGTGGTCCAAAATTGGTCTGGAGTTCCAAAACGAACTCCTTGTAATCTTCCATCCACAATGGACGGAGTAAGGGGTCTTCCATCTGAAGAAGGTCGGGTTCAAACCATTCCAATGCCATGCCCTTTAGGTACGACT
>JBBPJJ010001263.1:0-10361 GCA_038088635.1 Veloboletus limbatus
TATATTTCGAACTCCTCGTCTGAGTTCTAATAGCATCTTGTCTTGCTACAACCACCATCGTCTGCCTCAACGTCGTTTAGCCTCAAACACCTCAACAATGTGAGTCATCCAAATCGCCTCCGCGTTGCGTGTTGTCAAACAGCAAGTTAAGTATGAGTTAAGATACATTGGTATCTTATATTCTTCTTATTCACTGTTCTACATATATGTGTTTGACAACAAACTATGTAGAAGCTATTTACTGGCTACTTACATTGATAGTGTTTGGAGTGGTTGCAGTATTGAGGCAAACAATGATGATTTTTGAAGAACAAGAGTGTTATTAGAACTCAGACGTTGAGTTCGAATCTTATATAGTGACATGTGATGTATGATTATATAAGCTAGTCTACCTAAATACGATTAAAGGAGAATAGAAATAGGAGTGAAGGCAGCTGTGTAACAGCATGTTTAACACTCCCCCTCACTCAAAGCATGGTAGGCTGTAGAGCAGAATGGCGACTATAGAGGGGATAAACAATCCCAAGATTAGTGTGGAATTCCTCGAACTTGATGCACCCCAGGTTTTTGGTGAACATGTCAGTAGGATTGCTGACACCATCTATGAAGAACAGCTCAATGTGTCCATCCTGGATCCAGTCAGGAATCACATGCCATCAAATGTCAATGGGCTTACTGCATGGTTCAGTGATAGGATTAGATGCCATAAAGATGGATCCTTGATTATCACCGCAAATAGGGATTGCATTCATATTGTATCCTAATTTGCATAGAAGTTGTCTGACCCAAAACGCTTGTCTACTGCAGTCAATAAGGACATGTACTCAGCTTCAGTAGATGAATGCACCACGATAGGCTGCAGGCAAGATCACCAGCTGAATTCAAGAACCAGCCAGTTTGAGACTTGCGTGTATTTGGGTCGGATGCCCAATCCGCATCAGTATAGGCGATAATGCCTTCATTTTTGGTGCCATCCAAGCATAAGGCAACTTTAGGCATGCCCAAGAGGTAGCGACAGATATACAGCACTTTTGATAAGTGTTCCTCAGTTGGGTTGGCTGAATGACATGCCATTATGGTGACGGCGTAGGCAATATTGGGCCAAGTTCCTATCATGATGTAAATCAAGGAACCGATGACGGTTTGAAACTTCTGACGAAGTTTGGGATCAACAAGTGTGTCGTTTTTGAGTGGGTAGTACTCCTGAGGTAGGGGAGTCTGTGTTGCTTTGGCATTCTGCAGATCAAATCACTCAACGATCTTTTGTAAATATTCTTTTTGATCAATAAAGATCTTATGATCGGATCGTTTAATGTTCATGTGCAGGAACTCTTTGGCTTCACCAAGATCGTGACATTCCCATTTGTGCATGAAGTGCACTTTAACCTCATTGACGATCGCCTTTGAGGAACTGCAGAAAACAACATCATCTACATACATATATGGCGCACTCGACGAAGAGATCTATATGGAACAACCTGAGGGATTTAAAATCCCCAGTACTGAGACCAAAGTATTGCACCTCAAAAAGGCCCTCTACAGATTAAAGCAGGCTGGTCTTGCCTGGTGGAAAGCCCTCAACAAGTCCATGAAAGAACTCGGCTTGGAAAGGATCAAATCCGATCCTGGCATCTTCCTCTATAAGAGAAAAGGCTCCCTTATGGTTGTAGCCATTATCTATGTAGATGATGCCGTTTTCTGCGGTCCCTCAAAGGCGATTGTTAATGAGGTTAAAGCACACTTCATGCACAAATGGGACTGTCACGATCTTGGTGAAGCCAAAGAGTTCCTGCACATGAACATTAAACGATCCGATTATAAGATCTTTATTGATCAAAAAGAATATTTACAAAAGATCGTTGAGTGATTTGATCTGCAGAATGCCAAAGCAACACAGACTCCCCTACCTCAGGAGTACTACCCACTCAAAAACGACACACTTGTTGATCCCAAACTTCATCAGAAGTTTCAAACCGTCGTCGGTTCCTTGATTTACATCATGATAGGAACTTGGCCTGATATTGCCTATGCCGTCACTACAATGGCATGTCATTCGGCCAACCCAACTGAGGAACATTTATCAAAAGTGCTGTATATCTGTTGCTACCTCTTGGGCATGCCTAAAGCTGCCTTATGTTTTGATGGCACCAACATTATTGCCTATACCAATGTGGATTGGGCATCCGACCCAAATGGATGCAAGTCCCAAACCGGCTGGTTCCTGAAATTAGCTGGATGTACTTTCAGCTGGTGATCTCGCCTGCAGCCTACCGTGGCGCATTCATCCACCGAAGCTGAGTACATGTCCTTATCGGACTGCGGTACACAAGCATTTTGGGTCAGGCAACTTCTATGCAAATTGGGGTATAATATGAATGCAATACCGATTTGTGGTGATAATCAAGGATCCATTTTCATGGCATCCAATTCTATCACTGAACTGCACAGTAAGCCTGTAGATATTTGATGGCATGCGATTCATGATTGGATCCAAAATGGACATATTGAATTGTTTTTCATCGATGGTGTCAGCAATCCAGCTAACATGTTCACCAAAAATTTGGGGTGTATCAAATCCAAGGAATTCCATATGAATCTCGGGATTGTTTTATCCCCTCTATAGTCGCCATTCCGCTCTACAGCCTACCATGCTTTGAGTGAAGGGGAGTGTTGAACACGCTGTTACACAGCTGCCTTTGCTCCTATTTCTATTCTTCCTTAATTGTATTTTAGGTAGACTAGCTTATATAATCGTATATCACATGTCACTATATAAGATTCGAACTCAACGTCTGAGTTCTAATAACACTCTTGTTCTTCAATAACCATCATCGACACTGCAACCGCTCCACCACTACTAAAGTAAGTAACCAGTAAATAGCTTCTGCGTAGTTTGTTGTCAAACACACAGTCCAAGTCATGCCATGTGTGATCTGTGTCTTTCTCCTGATCAACAGGATGACGATCATTTCCATAGATGTTCCCTGGGCGATGAGGTACATGCTTTTCACGCTCAGAGCGGCGAGGAGCAGGAGGAATAGCTGGGAGTGCAGGCGGGGGATGGCACTCAGGAGCTGCCTTCTTGGGTCATCTAGGGGGCGAAGATGGTGGTGCAGTGGGCGATGGGGTACCTGGTGGAGGCACATTGAATGGTTTGGGAGAATCCAGACAAGGTGGGAGGTCATCAGAGTCACTTGGCAAATCAGGGAGCAGAATCTCGACCTGTTGCTCCAGAGTGGCTTTTGTCCGTGTACGTGTAGGTTTCGTGCACATAGGGAATAGCTGCTGATTGAAGAGCACTTGTGCAGAAGTGAAAAGAGAATTTTGGGGATGGCGCATTAGTAGAAAATTCCATTCGTTTCCAGGTGCAATGCCTAGGTATACCATTGGCTCTGATTTAGGGGCTAACTTATTGGTGCAAATGTCCGAAGGGACATGTGTATATGCTTCGCAACCAAAGACACGGAGATGGCCAATATCAGGAGTCTCTCCATTGAGTATTTCGAATGGAGTGCATCAGTTATGTCTGTGCAATGGTGTCCTGTTGTAGACGTGGATGGCCTCAAATTCCCACCAAGAGTCAGGTATGCAACTATCAAGGTGCATGGATTCTGACTTGTCCATAATGGTTTGCATAAAGCACTCTGCACGACCATTTTGTTGGGGAACATAAGGGGCACTCTGGAATATGCATATCCCCTGAGTAGCGAGCAGCTCATCAAAAGCTTTTGATTTATACTCTCCCTCTGCATCGGACATCCATCCTTTGAGTGTAGAATTAAATTGGATAGATACCATCACTAAAAAGCGCTTGGTTGCCTGTAAGGCATTATCTTTGGTTCGCAGTAATCCGCTCCACCCATAGGATGTGTAATCATTGAGGAAGGTGATGATATACTTGTACTTGTGGTACAATGTGATGGGGAAGGATTTAAGATCCGAATAGATCAGCTCAAATGGCACTTTTGCTCTCCTGAGGTCCATGTGGAAGGTGTGAGCAGGGGTTTTACCCTCCGCACAACTTTTGCAGGTTTTGTCATCCTTAGGTATCTCAAGTGAAGATGGGAAATTGTACATATGTTTCGCAGCATTTTTCAACACATCTTTTGAAGGGTGTCCCATCTGCTTGTCCATGGTTTCGAAATTGGGTGTCGTCTGTGAGTTATGACGAGTAGGTATGTCTTCTAGGATATACATGTTGTGGCCCATGTGGCCTGGTTTAAAGGATGCAAGTAATGTGTCATCACCAAAGAGCATGTCAATGCTCTCTATGTTTCCTCTAACTTTGGCGCCAGCGCAGAGCATTTATCCCATGGAGACTAAACGAACACCTGAGTTGGGAATATGTCCCATATTGAATAAGGTCAGGTTGCGTGTTTTATTTTGCACATCTTTCCACTGCACTTTGCAGTTACCTGTCCTTATGACGTAAATCTGTCCAGCAGCGGTAGAGACTGGGATTTTATCTGTCCCAAGAGATTTATACTCACTGAAGTCGGAACGTTCAGGAGTGAAGTGCATTGAAGCACTGGAGTCAATGATCCACAGTTTTTTCTCACAAAGATCACACTTGGTGTTAGAACTGTGTGCACAAATAATGTCCATTGTAGAGGGTACACTATTGACTACCTCTACTACTCGATGCTGTGTAAGAAGCAGAGAATGAGGAGGGTGCTGCAGCGATCATTGGATGAGATATTAACCTGGCATCCATGAATTCATTGACTTCTGATCCTTAGATGTCAATGAGGTCCTCTTCGTCCCAACTGCTACTAACATTGCTTATCCAGTGCCGCAAACGTTTGGAGGGATGAGCTGTTTCTTCCAGGTCTTCGTCGGTGAAGGCGCAATTATATTGCACCAGGCTGAGAGGAGGAGAGGGAGGAGGTGGCATTGGAGGAGAGGCATTGTTGGTGCTGATGTAGGCAACGATACAACAGGTGTTACTATGGAGGAGGAAGGAGAGGGAGATGGAAAATTGAGTCGTTGGAGAAGAGGTAAGGCCACATTGATGGACCTGATTGTTTCACAGGACATGTGGATGTTCAGCTGATGAGCAAACAAGAATGCTTCCTTTGTTTAGATAAACATGGGAGCTCCACCTTTTCCTTGATATAATTGAGCGCTTTGGTGAACGCTAGCCCGTGGATTGATGGTGGCCGGTGTGAGGGGGACCATGGCGGTGGAAGCAAAGTAATTGCTGCTCCCTTGTTCAGAGGTATCCTCGATGAACTGCAGGGCATTGCATTTCTGCTAGTTCTTGCCACCGCGTTTGCCACATTTGGTCTTCTTCTTTTCAGAGTTAGTGTCATCCCCCTGCTGCTGCTTCTGAGGTGCTGCAGGGGGTTACTGCTGTTGACCCTGGAAAGAAGGGTTGCCTCCCTTCCTCTTAACAGCGGAGATCTTCTGAGCCTGCTCAGGAGCTTTACCTTTTCCTATGTTCTTGGATTCCCAAGCGAGAGTGGCAGACATGATGATTTCTGCGACTATTGGAGCGACAAATGCCCCCTCGGAGTCTCTCTTCTGCACAATAACGTCCATAGAGGGGGGAAGTCTGGACAGTAGGATCATCGCCTGGATATTGGCGAGGATGGGGTATGAGTTGGACTGGAGGCATGTAAAGAGTGTCTCAAACTTGGCAAAAGCCAAGGCTGGATTTCCATTGGTAGGGATCGTACTGTCCATGACTGCTTTGAAGTTGGCGTAGATCTATGGAAGTCCTTGCTTCCCATATTTGCTTTTGATTGTATCGAGGAGCGTGAATGCATCTGTCTCTGCAAGGTACTTGTGGAGAAGTGTGGGGGAAAGAGAGAGGCAAATGGTCCTGAGGATCTTGTTGTTGGTTTTGGTCCACTTGATGAAGCGGCTGATATTGTCTCCTTTGCTTTCCTGCATGATGACAGGGCAGGTGATTGATTTGATCCATGAATCTCCTGTTTCCAAGATGGCGCTCTCCATTCTGGGCCACCAGGCAGTGAAGTTTGCACTGGTGAAGACTGGGATAGAGAAGTTGGAGGTGGAGGATGATGAAGACATCTAGAATGAAGTGATTAGAATTATGAACTGTCAAGGTTTCACAGGAAACAATGACAAGAGTTCGCCATAAAGGCGCTCTCTGGATGCAGCGTTAAATGTGCTTCCACCATCATCATGCCGCATTGTTAACAACGCTGGCATGTTGCCTTTTTGCTAAGCTTGTTGTGCTATCGTCTGGGATGATGCAGCAAGGCTAGGCTTTTTTGCATAGTAGCTCTGGGTGCAGCGATGAGCGCGCTCCCTTCGCGCTTAGTGGAGCTCATAACCTGTTTGACAATATACAATACAAAGGCTATTTAGTGATTACTCACTGTTAGTGGTGTTGAGCTGAAGCGGTTGAGGTGAGCGGTGATGGTTGTGGAACAAGAGTTAATTGGAACTCAGATGTTGAGTCTGAATCTTATATCCATGCATGAGTGATTATATAAGCTAAGCTAAATAAGTATGCTAGAATAGAATAGGAGCTAGAAGCAGCTATAAGATAGCGTGTTTAACAACCCTCTGGCCAGAAAGGTACCCCTTTTCCAGCCATTCCAGCCATTCCAGAGCACTTCAAGCAATGGCTAGTTTGCTGATGTAGTGCCTGTAGCTGGCTGTACAACATTGTACAGCCATTTCTGAATTTGCTGATGTAGTACCATGATTAGGGCATAGTGCCAGTGTGGGTATACCCTGGGGTATCTTGGGTCATATCCACACCCATACCCATGGTGGATATATATCCACAACTGTGGGTATGGGTATGACCATGGGTTAGCAAGCCGCATTAGCAAACTACTAAGTTGCTGTGCAGTGCTGTACAGTGTTGTACAGTGACTACAGTAATACAGAAAGGTCCCCCATTATACAGTGTTTATAAAATGAATGCTAAGTACATATAATGCTATTTGTCTTCAACTGTAGCCAACTGTAGTAAACTGTGACACTGTGACATACTGTAGCACTGTGCCAAAAACAGTGTTTTGCTGATGCAATACCCACACCCATACCCTTGAGGGTATGGATACCAACCTACATGGGTTTACCCATGGGTATTAGTCATTTACTAGAGGATAGTGCATAACTTGGTATAATATTTTCTTTATTGACATGTACTACAAACTCATTAGATGTTGAAAGCTATCAAATAGAAGATATGTAGTTATCTTACTTGAGTAATAGAACTTGAGATGTTAAGCCCATATCCATGGATATTAAGTCAATACTCATGGGTATGAGTGTGTGCAGCACTAATACCCATACCCATACCCTTTGATGGTAGGTATGGGTTGAGTAATAGGTTAGCTGACCCACACCCAGACCCATGTGGGTTACCCATACCCATGCTATGCCCTAACCATGATGCCAGTATATACAAACAACTGGAAATTAAGCCTATTGCAAGAAAACTAAAAAACTTTGATAGAATGCATGATCACGGTAGTGTTGCATTAGCATTCTCCCTTTACAGGAAGATGGGAAGAGTGATGGAGACAGATCTTACACACCTGGAGGGAGATGGTAATGGTTGAAGGTCAAGAGTGATTCTAAGTCAGATAATGTTATTTATACTCTGAGCCTACTTATACAGTGGCTCAAAAAAGTGTCCCAATATTGGGTCATTTTGAAGAGATTGACTAATTACAGGAAATTATTAAAACATAAGACAATATGCTTGCAGAATGGAGGAAAGTAGTTGCTCTTGGCATTCTAACACTAGTTTGGTTATGTGATTTGGTTGTCATGGGAGTGAGTTATAGGCATTTCAAAATGACATGTCATTGGGACACTTATTTGACCTTGCATTTGTTAATCATTATGTTATATGTAACATAGGAATTTGACAGCTATTGATGGTTGCTATGTTACCAGGTTATATAATTATGTAAGTGACATAATCCCAAGCATATATATACCTTGAGTTTCACTCCAATTGACCATACCATACCATGAAAGCTATTTCTTTCTCTACTAGAGCCAATATCCTTATTTTCTCTGAATCTGGCCTCTTTGCTTGTCAGATTGCATCCAAGACTGGTCTAGGGAAATCCACTATTGCTAGGATCATCAAGGAGATCCTTCCATAAAAGGAAAATATCAAGCTAGGACGTCCTCCCAAGCTTTCTTCTGTTGACAGGAGAAGAATTGTTTCTAGTATCACTACTGGAAAGGCTGAGACTGCTGTCCAAGCCACTCATCTTATTAACTCTGCTCTTTCCTCTCCCATCTATCCACAAACTGTTTATAATGTTCTCAAGGCTGCATCTCTAAAGGCTGTGGTAAAGAAGAAGAAACCTCTTTTGTCTGCTAAATATAGGAAAAGGAGACTAGACTTCACTTCAAAGCACAAGGATTGGACTGTGGAGGATTGGACAACATTTATTTGGTCAGATGAAACAAAAATCAATAGGATTGGATCAGATGGAAGGATGTATGTGTGGAAAAAGGGAGGTGAGCCCCTACAGAACAAGGAAATTCAGGGAACAGTGAAGTTTGGAGGAGGTTCCTTGATGGTTTGGAGATGCATGGGCTAGAATGGAGTAGGGATACCTGCAGTGGTTGAGGGGAAGATGAATGCTGAGCAGTATGTGTTTATCTTAGAGGACAACCAGCTTCCTAGCATGAAGAATTCTGGCATTTCTAAGGAGAACATTATCTTTCAACAAGATAATGACTCTAAACACTCCTCCAAAAGGGCTCAAAACTGGTTCAAATCTCAAGGAATTAGGGTTCTTGACTGGCCAGCACAATCACCAGACCTTAGTCCTATTGAGCACCTCTGGTAACAAGCTCAATAGCTATGAAAGGTCAGCAAAAGAAGTTTGGAAGCTTTGGAAAAGAATTGAGGTAGAGTGGGGAAAGATAGAGATTGAGGAGTGTTAAAAGCTAATTGAGAGTATGCCTAGAAGACTTGAGGCAATGATACAAGCAAAGGGGGGACATACAAAGTACTAATATTTATAATATAAACTAGAGTCAAATAAGTGTCCCAATGACATGACATTATGAAATGCCTATAACTCACTCCCATGACAACCAAATCACATGACCAAACTAGTGTTAGAATGCCAAGAGCAACTACTTTTATTCATTTTGCAAGCATTGATATTTCCTGTAATCAGCCAATCTCTTCAAAATGACCTAATATTGGGACACTTTTTTGAGCCACTATAAGTAGACTTGGAGTATCAATATAATTTAGCTGACCTTAAATCATTCTGGACCTCAAGTCACAATCATCGTCCAAGGTATGTAAGTGATTTCATATTGCTTTTCCCACTATCTTGCAAAGGGTAGATGCATATTGCAACACTTGGCATATTTGTCAAACCAGTAGATTCATATCCTTCTTTCTATTCCATACTATTGGGTTCTAGAAAGGAGGCTTTCTATGAACTGATACCGCTATTCATATCTTGGATCTAGATCTTTTATATTTAGATCAATGATATCCTAGGCTAGAACCCTATGACATCATATCATGACATATCATACCACAATGGTGCTACAGTATATTGCACCATTGTGTATTCTTAGCTATTGCCAATTAGCTCTTTATGCTATTGGCTATTACTCATACTTTAGTCAGCTATGATGTCATGCTCAGTCAGCTATGACATCATACCCTCTACCCAGGGTTATGGGTTTTACTACTTATACTCATATACTAATAGGTATAAATAGGCTTTGTATAGTACATACATATATAAACCTGGCCCTTATGGCCTGGTATAATTAAGCTGTTTACTCAGAATCTTCACCTGTAAGCAGTTCCCCTACCAACCACACCACTGCTACAGCTTCAGTCACTGGTCACCTAAGCCAGTACTTTGTCACTTGCAATACTTCAAACCTCAGTGAGTTTATCACTGCTACTCCCTCCTCTGCAGACGACCCTTGTCCACTCATCCTGCTACTTGTTCGAGACGCTTCCATCTTGAAAATGTTGGCTTGCTCTTGTTCCAAGAGTATCCCTGGTCTATGAGGGGGAACTCCAACAAGCTAGTTTGCTAATGGGCTGCATGACACTCATATGTATTTGGACAATGCTGAAGTGCACTTATGCATCACATTCACAAAAATCAGTGGTTATCATTCAGTTATTTACTTGTTAGCTTTACTAGTAGTGATTAATTCACTCTAGGGTGAAGTAAATGTACAACTTGACACTCTTAGAGTGTGGGTACTGTGGATACTGCAGGTACTGGTGGTAGGAGTACAGGTATATCACAGGTCACAAAAGTGTGACCCATACCCTGACTCATGCATCCCATACCTGTGACCCACATGGATATAGCTGACCTGTGCTATTGCCTACCCAGATATAAGACAAGAACACTTCCATT
>JBBPJJ010001264.1:0-10351 GCA_038088635.1 Veloboletus limbatus
ATGGTGTTCCTGTTTTAAAACAGTCATATCTTTGCAACCCCTAGGCCAAATCACATGGCCCAGGGACCGATTTGTAGCCAAGGGTTTGTACTTTGTTTGGTCTCACCAAAGCGAAGCGATATTCCCACGGGTGGTTGCGGGGCGCTTCGCACCCCGGTTTGGGGTTAGTTATTGTAACGCTTTTTGGAGTCACTGTATCTCTTGTGCAATCCACCTGCTTAACTGCAGACTTGCTCTCCTCGTCTTGGTCCCACCAATCTGTGTGGACATCCCTCACTAGGCTCCTGCCAATTCTCCAAGGCAGATCATCGTCGACCTTCGTGCATAACACTTAAACGAATCCTTGTTCCTCATTCCTCATTCCTCATCCACGGTTTCCATCCTTGCAAGGCTATGTTTGCCCCTACCCGGGTCAACCATAACAACTATCAATCGGTATTCTCTGAAGTAGCAGCCGGAACTTTACCACCAAGGAGGCCATACGATCACGCAATCAACCTGAAAGATTCCTTTGTTCCCAAGATCGGTAAACTCTATCCATTGTCCGCTGATGTGACTGCAGTAGCCAATGATTTTATCAACGAACATATCAAGTCAGGTAAAATTCGTCCCTCAAATTCCCCACAGGCTTTGCCATTTTTCTTCGTCAAAAAGAAAGATGGTAAACTCCGTCCTTGCCAAGATTATTGTTACCTAAACGATCATACCATCTGAGACGCATATCCTCTGCCACTCATTACCAACCTAATCGACAAACTGAAGGCCGCAAAACATTTTACCAAGTTTGACGTACGATGGGGGTATAACAACGTCCGAATCAAGGATGGCGACCAATGGAAAGTGGCGTTCATCACACATCGAGGGTTGTTCGAGCCAATGGTTATGTTCTTTGGAATGACTAATTCTCCTGCTACTTTCCAGCATTTTATGAACGACTTGTTCCGCAACATGATAGCGGAGGGATGGTTGGTCATTTACATGGATGACTTACTAATTTATTCCCCTGATAAGGACATCCACGAACAAAATACCAAACGAGTCCTCCAATGGATGGCTGATCTGGACTTGCATCTCAAATTAGACAAATGCGTTTTCAACACATCTGAAGTCGAGTACTTGGGAATGATCATCAAACCGGGTCAATTAGCGATGGATCCAGTCAAACTGGATGGTATTTCCACCTGGAAAGTACCAACAAACCTTAAGGAAGTACGCTCTTTCTTGGGATTCGCTAACTTCTACCGTCGTTTTATCTGAGATTACTCCACCATAGCTCGCCTCCTCATCGATCTCACCAAGAAAACAGTTCCATGGGACTGGACACTGGCCTATCAAGCCGCTTTCGATTCGCTCAAAATGAAATTCTTAACTAAGCTCATACTCCGCCTTCCTGACATCACCAAGCCCTTTGCCATTGCCACTGATGCTTCAAAATGGGCAACTGGCAGAATCCTTCTGCAAACCGACACTAACAGGGACTGGCATCCCTGTTCCTATCTTTCACAATCCTTTGCGCCCGCCGAGCACAATTATAATATCCATGATCGAGAACTGCTCGCCATCCTCTGTGCCTTACGCACCTGGCATCATTATCTCATCAGCTCCACCTCGCCCGTTCACATCTTCACCAATCACAAAAACCTCACCTACTTTCATCAGGCACAGCTGCTGAATCATCGTCAAGCCCGTTGGCTCTTGGATCTTTGGGACTTCGACCTTACGATCAGCCACGTCCCTGGAAAATTACTCTCAGGTCCCGATGCCCTCTCTCGTCGCCCAGATCATATTCTGGCTGACTCTCTCCCTGACAATGCTGATGTCACCCTGCTCCCTGACTCCTTATTTGTGAACCTCATTGATGTTGCCCTCAATCGCCAACTTCACCAGGCTTCTGCCTCTGACCCCGTCGTTCTTGATTGGCTCCATCCCCGACCTTTGCCTGGTTCTGCGGCTGCCCGCGTCCCCTCCGATTGGTCCTATGCAGACAACAAGCTTTACTATCAAGGTCACTTGTACATTCTGAGCAATGATGCTCTATGGCGCTCTGTTGTGTCCTGGTGCCACGATCATGAAACAGCAGGACACCCGGGCTACCTGAAAACCTGCCAGCTCATCGCTGCGCAGTACTGGTGGCCTGGCTTGGCTCAATATATCCGCCGATACGTCGCTGGGCCGACGCTGGCTGTGCGGTCTGTCAACGCAATAAATCCAACACTCATCTCAGCCATCCGCCCCTCATCCCTATTCCTTCCGCTTGCACACGTCCTTTCCAACAGGTCTCCTGCGACCTCATCACTGGTCTTCTGTCCTCCACTGGCTTTGACGCTCTCCTGGTCGTGGTCAACCACAGCCTTACGAAGAAGGTAATTCTCTGCTCCACTACAACCACCGTCACCGCCGAAGGTATCGCCTTCCTCTTTTTTACTCACGTCTTTGCCCGATTTGGACTCTATGAGAAAGTTATTTCTGATCGAGGTCTCCAATTCACCTCTTCCTTTGCTAAAGAATTGGGGAGACTTCTCAGTTACGAACTCGCCATCTCTACGGTCTATCACCCTCAGACCAATGGCGAAACAGAACGTGTGAACCAAGAAATAGAAACTTATTTACGGATTTTCTGTGGAAACGAACCAATGACTTGGGCCAATCACATTACAATGGCGGAATTTGTGCACAATCATCACCCTCACTTGGTCACAGGGAAATCACCGTTCTTTCTCATGATGGGCTTCGAACCCCAGGCCCTACCTTCGGTTTTCCCAGCACCAAACCTTCCAGCAGTCACTCAACGGCTGTCAACTCTCACGGCCGCACAGAACGAAGCTCTTGCTGCCCATGAACTCGCCAGGCAGACTATGGCAGCCAGATCCAAACAATGGTTTACACCATTCAAACTCGGTGAACAGGTATGGTTAGAAGCAAGGAATCTAAAATGCCTTGTAGCCAACCCCAAATTTGCCGCAAAACGAGAAGGGCCATTCACCATTACGAAAGTCCTTTCACCAATCACATATCAATTATGCCTTCCCATGACATGAAAAATTCACCCCGTATTCCATGCCTCTCTCTTATCCTGATACCAAGAAAACGACACTTATGGACGAAATTTCCCACAGCCACCACCGGATTTAATAGATGGCGAAGAAGAATACGAAATCAAAGAGATCCGACGCCATCGGGATTCCGTAGCACACTGCTCCTTCCTGATCTGATGGAAAGGATAGATAGCCGAAGAAGACTTGTGGGTTCCCAAGCAGAACTTAAAACATTCCACAGCACTGCTGGCCGACTATAAAAAACATCACAAACTCTGAGACTCCCCATCCTTTCTTTCCTTTCAATTTTATGTTCGACTTCATCCCCAAAGAAAAACCATCTCATTTCACATTTCGCTTTCGCTACAAAGTTTCAAGTTCCCATTTGCTACAGCACGCTTACTTTTGCCGATATGATTACTGCCCTTTTCACCACACTTTCTAATTTCCCTCCTCTCATTCACCATGGGCATGACCTATGTCATTTGATCTGTCTCCCCTGTTCCAGAACTGGTCGACGACACTCCTTCATCGTCGTCTTCATTCGCCACTGCCCCTGAACAAATCCACCTCCAACTTCACGAAAATCCAGAAGAACTGGATGACTCCGACTCGACAACCATACAAGCAAGGTGGGGAGAGAATCCCAACAATGCCTGGAGGGTGGCGAGACCCGAACTAGATACGCTAGACCCTTTTACAACTCGTCCCATAAGTCTCACCCACCGATTTTGTCGGTTCTTCTCCCCCCAGCGTCTCACTGTCTCCGCACCGATACACCAGATGACACATATGTGCAGGTACTCCTCCATCGCATCACTGACTCCCGACTGGCTATCCCAGCCACCAGCCATCTCAACTACGGATCCCCTCTCCTTGCTCTCTACAAAGCCCTCATCGACACTGAACACATTGATTTCCTTGTGCAGAACAATTCCACCAATCCCAACGCCCATATTACCCTCATCATGGGAGTCCTCCGACACATCAGAGATTACTTGCGAGGGGCTCTCGTTACCGTGGGGTACCAACTCCATTTTGGGGAATTCCTAGCCGACATTGAACGCTATACCCAGGAGCTTGCCCTAGCACAAGGAGTCCAACCTCCTCCTTATTCATCCCACTCAACCCCAAGTGCTTCGTCCTCCCCTCTCGACCCTGCTACCAAAGCGTCACTAGCCCATACCGACGATTGGCTTGCCAGACTTGGTGGACGACTAATCCTCCCTCCTAATCATCCTTGATATTCCGAAGCATGCTTCAAGTGTCACCGACTGGGTCATCGACGAGCCCAATGCCCCCAATACCAATGTCCACTATGCCTTGTATGGGCTCCCGGACATGCGCAAGTTCGTTGCCCCAGTCAGCCTCGTACCCATCCACCCCGTCGCCCAGCCTCATCATCATCATCAGGTTCTTCTATGACCCAACAATCCTTTTCGGGCCCCTCGCCTCAACCAACTGTCCGCTTCGCAACCCTTCGTCGTCATCACACTGTCTCTCCCATTTCCCCCCTTCCTGACAACGATGCCCATGTCAATGATGTCTGGGATGACATCACATACACCAATACCACCAGCTTCCCTGGAACTTATGCGCTCAACCTCTAGCCTGCCGCGTAGCGTATGTGTCTTTCAAGACTGGCTCTTGTCGGTGACTTGAGATGTACAAGGGGGGTAATGTTACGATTCATTCATTCTTTTCTTTCTATCTCTTTGTCGCTTTTCATCTTGATGACTTCTTCACGGTAAACCATGGTTTCACCTTTCACTCGTCATCAAGATTACGATAAACTTCCTTCATCCCGATTCCTCGGCCTTCTGTAGCTGACTCACTAACTGAGTCATACATAGCCTTGATAATCTCTGCCCTTCAACAGGGTTCTTTCCGTTTCCTTCGCATTCCATACCATTCTTTATATCTATCCTTCTTTATCTTTTTCCTTTTGTAGTCCTGGTCCGTGCTCATTCTTCACGAGTATATAAATCATACTAGCACAACCTGTACTCCTTAACTTTGAGCTTCGCAATACTACGCTTAGTCTTGCCCAGCACCCTTGTTGACTTTGGTCCCCTTCGTCCCTCAGTCCCAGCAAAGGTTCCTCCAAAGAGGCCTTTCCAGTCCTAGTCACCTTGCGGATATGTGCGAGCCTACCCGACCCACACATAACAGATGGATGTCCGATGCAGGGGAAGAGTACAAGTCCAAAGCTTTTGATGAGCTGCTTGCCTCTCAGGGGATACACATCTTCCAGAGTGCCCCTCACGTTCCCCAACAAAATGGTCGCGCTGAGCGCTTTATGTGCACCATTATGGACAAATCCGAGTCTATGCGCCTTGATTGTTGCACACCAGATTCTTGGTGGGAATTCAGTTGGAGTCACACCATCCACATATACAATAGGACACCATTGCACAGACATAACTGGTGCACTCTGTTTGAGATTCTCAATGGGGAGGCTCCTGATATTGGTCATCTCCGCGTCTTTGGTTGCGAAGCATACACCCATGTCCCTTCGGACATTCACACCAATAAGCTGGCTCCTAAATGAGAACCAATGGTGTATCTAGGCATTGCACCTGGAAACGATCGGAATTATCTTCTGATGCGTCATCCCCAAAACTCTCTTTTCACTTCAGCACAAGCACTCTTTAATGAGCAACCTTGGAACCTGGAACCGGAACACACTCTAGAACCTCCAGAACCATTCCATGCGCCTCCACCTCGCACTCCGTCACCCATTGCACCACCACCACCGCCTCAGCGTCCCCGCAAAGGCAAGGCCCCTGAATGCCGCCCGCAAGCTGCTCCTCCTGCTATTCCCCCTGCTCCTCGCCACTCCGAGTGCGAGAAGCATATCCCCAAACAACCAGGGAACATATATGGAGATGACCGCCATCCTGTTGATCAGGAACGCGATGCAGACCGTACATGGCACGATATTGGCCACAGTGGTGTGCCTCCTTGACAAGAAGTTCCTGGGGATTTCCCTATTGAGCCCTCCCATGACATTCCTGACCTGGAACATCGCAATCTCTCCGAAGAGGAGATTGAGCGCATCACCAGGGAAGGGGGAGCTGCACTCACTTCTTTTCTCTTGGGGAAGGCGATCCAGCTAGATACTGCAGATCACTCTAAGCCGATCCACGAATGGACATTTAAGGACATTCACACCCTACCGTCTGCGCAGCAAAAGGAATGGAAAGATGCTTGTCGCGAGCAACTCGAAGTTCTTAAGAAACGAGACGTTTTCGAACTGGTTGATCGTCCTAAAGATTGTAAAGTCATCAAAAATCGTTGGGTCTTTGATGTCAAACCTGATGGTAGAAAGAGTGCATGTCTAGTCGCGAAAGGCTTCTCACAGGTCGAAGGCTTAGACTTCGACCAAATCTTTTCACCCATCGTGCGATATGAAACAGTGTGCTTAATGCTTGCACTCGCAGCGCTTGAAAACTGGCACATGGAAGCCATTGATGTTCGCGCTGCCTATTTATATGGTGCACTCGACGAAGAGATCTACATGGAACAACCAGAGGGATTTAAAATCCCTGGTGCTGAGACTAAAGTACTGTGCCTCAAAAAGGCACTTTATGGATTAAAGCAGGCTGGTCTCACCTGGTGGAAAGCTCACAATGAGTCCATGAAAGAACTCAGCTTTGAGCGGATTAAATCAGATCCCAGCATCTTTTTCTACAAAAAGAAAGGCTCCCTTACGGTTGTAGCCATTATTTATATAGATGATGCCATTTTCTGCGGTCCCTCAAAGGCGATCGTTGATGAGGTCAAAGCGCATTTCATGTGCAAATGGGAATGTCGCAATCTTGGCAAAGCCAAAGAGTTCTTGCACATGAACATCAAATGCTCCAGTCAAAAACTCTATATTGACCAGAAGGAATACCTTCAAAAGATCATCACGCATTTTAATTTGCAAAACTCCAAAGCCACGCAGACTCCCTTACCTCAGGGGTATTACCCCATCAAAAATGACGCGCCTGTTAACCCTGGACTTCGTCAGAAGTTCCAAACTGTCATTGGTTCCTTGATCTACATCATGATCGGAACCAGACCCGATATTGCCTATGCCGTCACAACCATGGCGCGTCATTCGGCGAACCCAACGGAGGAACATTTATCAAAAGCGCTATATATTTACCGCTACCTCCTAGGAACGCCTAAAGCTGCCTTGTGCTTCAATGGCAACAAAGATGAAGGCATCATTGTGTTTACCGATGCGGATTGGGCATCCAACCCTAACACATGCAAGTCCCAAATTGGCTGGTTCTTAAACCTAGCTGGATGTACTTTCAGCTGGCGATCTCGCCTGCAGCCTACTATAGCGTATTCTTCTACTGAAGCTGAGTACATGTCCCTCTCGGACTGTGGTAGACAAGCGTTCTGGGTCCAGCAACTTCTACAAGAACTCGGGTACAAAATGAATGCAATACCAATTTGCGGTGACAACCAAGGATCCATCTTTATGGCATCCAATCCGATCACTGAACCATGCAGTAAGCCCATTGATATTCGTTGGCATGCGATTCACGATTGGATTCAGGATGGCCACATCGAGCTATTCTTCATAGATGGAGTCAGCAATCCTGCTGATATGTTCACCAAAAACCTGGGGCGTATCAAATTCGAGGAATTCCGCACATCTCTCAGGATCGTCTTAACCCCTCCATAGTCACCATTTCTGCTCATCAGCACACCATGCTTCAAGCGAGAGGGAGTGTTGAACGCGCTATCATATAGCTGCCTTCGCTCCTATTTCTATTCTATTTCTTTACTTAGAGTAGCTTATATAATCATATATCACATGTCACTATATAAGATTCGAACTCAATGTCTGAGTTCTAATAACATCTTGTTCTCCAACCACAACCATCATCTGCCTCAACACTGTTTGCAGCTCAACACCTCAACAATGTGAGTAGCCTAAATCGCCTCCGCGTTCTATGTTGTCAAACAAGGAAGATACTTGCCATTCTATAGGATCGTCAGAGTCAAGGAGCCCATAGGCATATGAATCCTCGTCCTCTACGACATTACCCTGGGTGTCCAGGACATTGCCATACACGACTGTTTCCACCAGCTCCTCATAGACATCCGTGGCCTCGGAGAAGAACCCCTTGAGGTATTCGTCGCAGATATCATTGACCTCGCCCATGCTTATCATGTCGTCATCTCCGATGCGAGTAGTAGAGGCAAGCGGGACCTGCACTTCATTCTCGAGCCTTTTAGCAAGAGAGTATGTGAGGTCGATGAGGGAGGCATCGGCCATGAAGGGGCTGGAAGGAGTGAGGCCCAAAGATAGGTGGAAAGAACCAGATGGTTCTGCATTCATACTAGAGACTACCTCATCAAGGCGTTGGAGGGTAGAGGAGGTCGTGGGGACCTCGAGTTTTCACACCACAAAGGTGGCTTGTTGTGTCTGTGGGAACACTGGTGGCCCATAGTGGGTCACGCCAAGCATGTTGGAGTGCCTGCAGTAGTCATGAGGCAGTAGCAGGAGAGCGGGGGCAGGGGGTGCCACAGACGGTGTGTAGTGGACGGCCAGTCGGAGAATGTCGTTAGGTGAGGGGAAAACGACCAGCACGTCGAACAGCAATATGAATGAAAACAATGATGTGGCAGCTTTTTCAGCCGCCTGGTGCGCTTACCTCTCATGGTGAGACTGTCAGGACCCCTCGGAGTGCTTGCCCTCCTGGCGCTCCTTGTGCGAAGGCTTGGAGCCAGAGACTGAGCCGGAAGGGCCAGCAACTGGCTGCTACTGTTGCTGGGAGAAGCGAGGGTCGTCTTACTTGCGCTTGATGGGCCTGGTCTTGTGCATGTGAGGCACAGGAGGGTTGGAGCGGCTGGAGGGCTTACACTTGGAAATGTGTTGTTCTCAAGCAGCCACTGTCATGTGCTCGATGCGGTTGACGGAGGGGGTGATGGCGGAGAAGGAGGTGGAGTCGCCTCAGATGGTGCCAGCATTCAGCAGCTGGGTTGCAAAATCAGTGTACGACGGTAGTTTTGATAAAAAAATCATGGCCTTGATCTTGTTGGAGACCAGGTACTCAAGTTGCTCGAGTAACACAAAGTGCGCATTAGCCTTCGAAAAGGTTTGTGCAGGGTGGTTGTTCTCTGGGAAGGTAAAGCCCATGAGTGCCTTGAGCTCTGCATAGGTGGAGACAAGGGATGGGGTGTTGTACGTGTCTTTCAACACATCCCAGAGGGTGTTGGCAGTTGCATACTCAGTGAATCTCGACGTCATGTTTTGGTCTATCTTGTGGCATATAGCCCCAAGAGCCTTGTCATTGTTCTCGTCCCACTCAAGCTGTTTGGCATCAAGTGCCTCTTGTTCAGCAGGGGTGAGAGTGACCTGCATTTGCTGATTCTCAGAGTTGAGCACAGTTGGATGCTCCGGGTGAGGACAACGAAGCTTCTGGAACATGCCTGCAAAGCACAGGTACGCATCCATCTGCTGGGCCCAATGTTCATAGTTGGGGCCAGTGAGGACAGGGAGCTCTTTGAGGGAGGAGGCCATTGGTATGATTTCTGGGTAGAACGTATTAGCTCAGTTCGAAAAAGAATGAGGGGAGCAAGGTAGCCTCGTCGCCAAACAATATTCCAGAGCTAGGAAACCAGAAGGACATAGTCTCCTCCTATCCTGTTGTCTGGGTGACCATGCCAGAGAGCATTTCCACATCATCTGGTGCTCGCCTTGTTCAGGACAGAGCAGTTATTGACCTTAGAGGAAAGCGTTTCCACATCGTCCTCGTCACTGATCGCATTCCAGGTAAGCTGCATTGCACATCTTTTCAGACAGCGAACAGGGCTCATAACCTGTTGCAATGGCATGCTCCCTTTGCAGGGAGCTGGGAAGAGCAATGCAGACAGATCTGACATACCTTGAAAGATGGTGACGGTTGAAGGTCAAAAGTGATTGTAAGTCAGCTAATGTTATTCGTACTCAGATGCTACTTATATAGTGTACAAGTAGGTACCTTACTAAGCGTATGATAGGGGTAAGGTCTTTAAAAGTACAATACGTTTTCAACATATATTTGTATATAAATACTTTTTATAAACACTGAACTATGTGAATACTATGAATGCTATAGTACTATGGAAACACTATGGCAATACTATGACAACTATGAGTGACTATGATTACTATGACTACTATGGTAAAATCCTGGGTTTTCTGATGACTCCCCCCACTTATTGAATGTTTGTCACTAAAGTGTGGGACTTGCTGATTAGGGGCATCGTGTGCCTTGTGACGATTTCTGCGGGCTCTCGGCAAGTTCGGCCAGTCAAGGTTCAGAGTC
>JBBPJJ010001265.1:0-10346 GCA_038088635.1 Veloboletus limbatus
GCCACGCTTTCGTCTCGACTGGTAGCAGTCTCGCCACCTGGCTCAACCTGGATGTCAGCGGGTTCATTGGCATGTGTAGATGCATTGTGCACTTTCTCTGCTTCATCTGTGCCCCCACTGATCTCCTTCATTTCTAGTGTGCTCACCTTGATCATTCTGACCCGTTGACCCTCCTGATATTCCCCTCCCACAAACATCTGACAATCTCTCCGAAGAGGAGATTGAGTGCATCACAAAGGAAGGGGGAGGAGCTCTCACTTCTTACCTACTGGGGAAGGTAATACAGCTAGATACTGCAGATCATACTAAACCTATATGCGATTGGACCTTTAAGGATATCCACAAATTACCACCTGTGCAAGAAAAAGAATGGAAAACTGCTTGTCACGAGCAACTCGAGATCCTCGATAAACAAGAAGTCTTCGAACTGGTTGATTGTCCTAAAGATTGTAAAGTCATCAAAAATCGTTGGGTATTTGATGTCAAACCCAATGGTAGAAAACATGCATGCCTAGTCGCAAAAAGTTTTTCCCAGATTGAAGGTCTCGATTTCCACCAAATATTCTCTCCAGTCGTGCACTACAAGACAGTGCACTTAATGCTTGCACTAGCAGCCCTGGAAAACTGGCACATAGAAGCCATCGACGTCCGCGCTGCATATCTACAGTATATGGCATGCTAGACGAAGAGATCTACATGGAACAACCAGAGGGTTTTAAAATCCCCGGCTCTGAGACCAAAGTACTGTGCCTTAAAAAGGCCTTTTATGGATTAAAGCAAGCTGGTCTCGCCTGGTGGAATGCCCTCAATGATTCCATAAAAGAACTCGGCTTCGAACAGATTAAATCCGACCCTGGCATTTTTATAAGAAAAAAGGCTCCCTTACAGTTGTAGCCATCATCTATGTAGATGATGCCATTTTTTGTGGTCCCTCAACGGCAATCGTTAATGAGGTCAAAGCGCACTTCATGCGCAAATGGAAATGCAGAGATCTTGGCAAAGCTCAGGAATTCTTGCATATGAACATCAAATGCTCTGATCATAAGATCTTTATTGATCAAAAAGGATATTTACAAAAAATCATCGAGCGATTTGATTTACAGAATGCCAAGGCAATGCAGACTCCCCTACCTCAGGGGTAGTACCCACTCAAAAACGATGCGCTAGTAAACCCAAAACTTCATCAGAAGTTCCAAACTGTCATTGGTTCCTTGATCTACATTATGATAGGAACTCGTCCCGATATTGCCTATGCAGTCACTACAATGGCACAACATTCGGCGAACCCAACTGAGGAACATCTTTCCAAAGCGCTTTATATTTGCCGCTACCTCTTGGGAATGCCCACAGCAGCCCTGTGTTTTGATGGCACAAAGGAGGAAGGCGTTATCACCTACACTGATGCAGATTGGGCATCTGACCCTAATACATGCAAGTCACAAACCGGTTGGTTCCTTAAACTAGCTGAATGTACTTTCAGCTGGCAATCTTGCCTGCAGCCTACTGTGGTGCATTCCTCTACGGAAGCTGAGTACATGTCTTTATCAGACTGTGGTAGACAATCGTACTGGGTTAGACAACTTCTGGGGGAATTAGGTTACAAAATGAGTGCAATCCCTATTTGCAGTGACAACCAAGGATCCATCTTCATGGCGTCTATGTTACGTGTGGGCTGGGTAGACTCGCACGTATCTGCAAAGTGGCTAGGACTAGGGGCAAGGACTAGGACTTGAGGAAGGCTTCGTTAGAGAGGCCTTTGCTGGGGCTGAGGGGCAAGGACTAGGACTTGAGGAAGGCTTCGTTAGAGAGGCCTTTGCTGGGGCTGAGGGGCAAGGACTAGGACTTGAGGAAGGCTTCATTAGAGAGGCCTTTGCTGGGGCTGAGGGACTTGAGGACCGAAGTCGACAAGTTGACTTTTAGGAGACAAGACTATGAGTAGTATTGCAGAGCTCAAAGTTAGAGACTACAGGTCGTGTTAGTGTGATTTATATATGTATGAGAAGTGAGCACGGACAACGACTACGAAAGGAAAGAGGATAAAGAAAGATAAAGGAGAAGAACAGCATAGAATGCAATAGAGGCAGAAAGAACCCTGTTGAAGGGCGGAGAACTACGTGACTATGTATGACTTGAGTAGTGAGTCAGCTACAGAAGTCCGTGGAATCAGAACGAAGGAAAGAAAGCGTAATCTTGATGACAAGCGAAAGGTGAAACCATGGTTTACCGTGAAGGAGTCGTCAAGATGGAAAGATGAAAGGAACAAAGCGAATAGGAGAAGAAAAGGAGAATTGTAACAGTAAGCGAATAGGAGAAGAAAAGGAGAATTGTAACAATCTAATCCTATCACCGAACCACGCAGTAAGCCCATAGATATTTGTTGGCATGTGATTTGCAGGTGGTGAGTACTCCTCCCTGCCACTGTTAAATCCCAAACTAACCAACATCATGCGGCAGACTTGCGCCACCAGGAAGGGGGAAGTGAGAGCAGCGGCTCCAAAAACAAGGGGAAAGGAATTGCATGCGTGCGATGTGCGCAACGTGGGCTGGAATGTGCACTGGGGGTCGGCAAGGCGCGTTCCTGCCTCAGCTGTCAAACGCTGCGGCAGAGGTGTGAGTGAGCCGGGGAGGCCTCCATGCCAAAACGGAAGAAGCAGAGGATGGAAGTGGTGATCGGGAGTAATGGGGAAGACAATGAGGAGCGGTCGGAGCAGCCAAGGAAAAAGGTGAGGCGGCTGGAGAGAACAGAATCCGAAGCAGACGAGGTGGAGAGTGTGGGGGCGTGGGTAGTGAGGTCGTTAGAGGCCTCGGTGGCAGCGATGCGCGATGTTGTGTTGGCCATCCGCACCAACTCGGGGTTCATTATCGGGTTGACATGAGCCATTGAGCAGCTGGTGGAGATGCGGCTATGTGCTGCGTTCGGGTTGGAGTCAGAGAATTCCGATGTCAGGATGACAGTCGGAGTGGAGGAGCTGGAGGATCTGTGAGCGGAAGAGGCAGGGAGTGCAGATCCATCTGCGGGGGTGGTTGAGATGGGAGGGGAAGCCAGAGAAGAGTAGGGAATGGAAGCGGAAGTGGAAGTGGAAGTATAGAGGAAGTGGAAGTAATGTACAATAATAAATTTCGTTTGATTTTCCTCATTGTGCGAAATAAGAACCGGGCTTCAACGGATAACAGAGGTGAAAATCGGAAACAAGTTCGGAAGCATGACTTAATTCGATGGCTAGTAACCAAGAAGTTTCTTCGTTGGTACCCTCGTATCCTGACCAGCGGACCAAGTATAGGAGTTGACAACTCTGTCATCGGTGGTCAATCTTTGAGTCAAGGATCTCTGTGATTTCGTACTCAGGTTCACTGTCAACTTCTATCGTAGGTGGCGGAGGTTGGTCACAGTTCGGGATTGTGTTCGGGATGGAGGGTTCAAGTTGGGAAACATGGAAAACAGGGTGCATGGACTTCATGGCATTGAGGAGATGGAGTGTAAAGGAGTGTGTTCCAACTTGCGCGATAATCTTGTAAGGACCGAGATTCTTTTCTGAGAGCTTCTTCGACAGTCAGGTGGAGCGGAAATACTTGGCTTTGACGAAAACTCGGTCCCCAACTTTAAAGTCCACAGCCAGATTTTGTTTCGCGTCTGCAGGAGCTTGGTAGTGCTGTTGGGCGAGTGCCATTTCCTCACGGAGGTACTAATGCAAGGATTGAAGGTCTACGGAGTAGTCGCGTGCACGAGCTGAGGTCAAATTCCTTTTGGAATGCACGGAGAGGTCAGGGTGGTATCCCTTATTGGCAAAGAACGGAGAGACACCAGTTGTCGCAGTCGGAGCGTTGTTGTAAGCAAACTCCACTAGCAGAAGGAGGTCAGACCAGTCGTCCTGCTGGTAATTGCAATAAATGCGGAGGTACTGTTCCAACATTTGGTTCATGCGTTCTGTTTGGCCGTCACCTTCAGGATGATAACTGGAGGTGAAGTGAAGGCGGATGTCGAGGGCCTTGCCAAGGGAGCGGAAGAAGTGGGAGACGAACTCCACACCTTGGTCGGAAGTAACGTGGGAAGGAACTCCGTGCTTGGAGAAGATGTGGAGAAGGAAAAGTCAAGCTAACTCCAGAGAGGTGATCTTGTCGTCGGTCGGGATGAAGATGCATTGTTTAGACAGTTGGTCTACGACAACCAGAATTGCAGAGTAGCCGGAGGACGGCAGGAGTTGTTCGATGAAATCCATGGAGATGGAATGCCAAGGACATTCAGGGACGGGGAGTTGTATTAAAAGACCGTAGGGCTTGTGCCTGGGAACTTTAGTGTGTGCACATGTAGTACAGGAGGAGACGTAATCTTTGACAAATATACAAACTCCAGCCCATGTATAGTCGCGGCGTACTAGCTCCAAGGTGCGATTTTGTCCAAAATGTCCTGATAATGGGTGGTCGTGTTTGTAGCGGAGGACTCAGAGGCAGAGATCGTTGGTGTTGGGGACATATATACGATCATCGAGGCAGAGGAAGCCATTGGAGTCAATAGACCAGCAGGAATCGGAGTCGGAGTCGGACAGTACAAAGGTGGACATGTGTCGCAGAGCCACAGGGCCAGAGGGGAGCGCGGAAAGGATGTCGGCATGGAGAGTATCCAAGTCGAACATTGTACCAGCACGGAGGACGGGACCTGCTAAACTAGAGGCTCGTAGGGAGGACGCGAGCTGCACCTGGGTGAAAATGGGGCAGAGATTATGAGGGTTGATACGAGCATAGTCCCTATCCCCTTCTTTGGGATAGACGTCCCAGCATTGAATAAGGGCGTTGGGCTTACCGTCCAAACGTCCGGGGCAGAAACAGAGGACGAGGTTGAACTGGCAGAGAAACTCCGATCAGCAGGCCTGCCACCAGGTAAGGAGTCAGGTAGATGTGAAGTATTCTAGATTCTTATGGTCAGTAATGACATTGACAGGGGCAGCGGAGCCCTCAAGGTAGTGTCGCCAAGTACAAAAGGCATCGTGGACAGCGAGAAGCTCTTTATCATGGGTGTCGTAGTTGAGCTCGTGGGTATGCAAAGTGTGCGAGTAAAAAGTGATGGGGTGGACTTTGTCATCGGAGCACCAGAGAGACAGAATTCTGGCCACCATGTAGTCAGAGACATCAGTTTCCACAATGAGCGGAGCGCCGGGCACCCAATGAGTGAGGATCAGAGTGGAGGTGAAGGCGTCCTTGAGGCACTGGAAGGTGGAGCAACAGTCGTCAGAGAAATTCCACAGAATACCCTTGCAGGTGAGGTGGGTTAACGAAATGGTGATTTCAGAATAACCGTGGATGAAGTGCCAGTAAAAATTGGCAAAACCAAGGAAAGATTGGACATTCTTGACCTTACGAGGTTCAGGTCACTCTTGAACGGCAGTGACTTTGTCAGCAGACATCATCAGGCTGCTGGGGGAGAGGCAAGAGCCGAGGTACTCGGTGGAGTCCATGTGGAATTCGCACTTCTCTGGTTTGGCATAGAGACCGTTAGCACGGAGTCATCGGAGGACATCTCAAACATGCTCACAGTGTGTGGACTTGTTCTTGGAGTAAATGAGGATATCATCCAGGTAAACAATGACGCAGACATCGAGGAGGACAGCGAAGATGGTATTGACAAACTTGACAGCAGATCGACTTGACTCAGCTTGACTGCAGTGGTATGCATAGTGGGTGCATTTTCTGTATGTGTGGGGCTGATGTTTTCATTTTGCTGTGTAGCCTTGTCAACCGAGGAGTCAACCTGCTAAAAAACAATCTGCTTGGGCTGCCCTCCATCCCTCTCATTGAAGACTACATCACGCGACTCGATTATTCGTCTGCTCGCTCGGTGTAAGAAAACATATGCCTTGCACTGTTTGGCAAATCCGAGGTAGGTACATTCAAGCGATTTGACGTCAAGCTTACAATGCTTTGCTTCAGGGACATGGACATGTGCGGTGCAACCAAAAATCCATAAGTGTGACACAGACAGCTTGTTGCCAGTGTATGCCTTGTGTGGCGTCATGCATTCTTCGAGTGCTCTGGTTGCCAATCGGTTCACCAGGTAAGCAGCATGCATTACCGTGTCTTCCCAGTACTTATTTGGGAGTCCAGTGTCACTCAGCATAGCATGTGTGCACTCCACCAACGTCCGGTTCATGCGCTCGCATACCCCATTCTCCTGTGGTGTGTAGGCATTTGTTTTCTCATGGTGGACACCCTTGGATTTCAAGTAGGCATCAAAATCAGCCGAGCAGTACTCACCACCACCATCCATCCAGAGATAGTTGGCACGCTTGCCAGTTTCAGCCTCAGCACAGGTAAGGTATTCCTTTGTCGCTACTAGGACCTCATCCTTCCTTTTCAACAGTTTGACGATGAGGTGATGTGATTTGCCATCAATGAAGGTGATGAAGTACTGGTGTCCAGTTTGTGCGAGTGTCTGCATTGGGCCACAAACGTCCGAGTAAGTGTGGTGCAGGATTCGTGGGTTCTCTGTCAGTGACTCCATAGGTATAGGGTTTCGGTGCTGCAGGCTTTACAGTTGTGGGACTCATGACTACGTGAGCCCACCACTTCCATTCCTGTCACCATGTCCTTATTCAATAGGTCTAGGATGCTCCTGCCGTGCGCATGACCAAATCGGCGGTTCCACGTTGTCAAGGTGGCCTTGGAGATGATTGTCTGTGTTGCAAATGCACTCAGTGGTTCTGACGCTTCAATCTTGCCAGGTCTGACTATGACGTGTACACAGTGACTACCTGCATTGACCTCTATTTGCAAGACATAAAGGGATTGCTGTTTCGTTGCAACAGCTACGACCATGTTGCCTGTCATCACCTTGCAGGAATGTGACTGGAAAGTGACTTGAAGTCCTTTTGCTGCCAGTGCAGGGATGGATATGAGGTTTGCATCCAATTCTGGAACATAGTAAACATCGCACAGCATGGTCTGACTTCCGCCGTTGCAGGTACCACACATGTCAAGTTCAACTTGACCTTTGCCAACCGCCATGATAGATCTGCCATCCCTGATAACGACGGGTTCCGACGGCTCCAATGCCCGATATGTGGCAAACCATCCTCTTTGGCAAGACATGTGCATGGAGGCACCTGAGTCGATGATCCATTCGTTTGCAGATGTTCGAGGTCCAGCACGAGCCACAAAAAGATGTAACTCAGAATTTTCCACTACTTGCGCAACCTTTGCTGTAAGGTCTGCTTTGTCTGTTCCCTTGTCCCACTTGTCCTTTTCGTCCTTGTCCAGCTCCGAAGAGGACTTTCCATCGTTGGCTTTCTTCTCAGGACATTTCTCTTTGGTATGTCTGAATTCCTTACAGCCATAGCATTGGATTTTACTCTTGCTTCTCCCCTTTCCTTTCCCTTTAGGTTTTGCATTGCCACTACCACCCTTTTTGACTGCTAGCGCAGCATGTGCTTGTGAGGTCTGGCATGTGCACTCCTCAATCAGGACTTGTAAAATGATGGAGTCGGCTGTGATCTTGTCATTTGTCGACATCAGAATTGTACGAAGTGTCGAATATGACTGGGGTAAGGAAATGACCATTGCAATAGCAACAAGTGAGTCATTGAGGGGCTGTCCAAGTGTGCTGAGTATGAAGGCCTTTTGCCGCATTGTGTTCAGCTGGCTTTCCATTGGACTGTCGTCAACCAGGGTACCACAAAACAATTCCCCAATCAGGTAGGCTATGGTTTGTTTTCCTTTGCCCTTGTATCGCTCACTGAGTTTCTTCCAAGTCTCCGACGCTGATTTCGCAAACAAGACACCGCTCAAGGGCTCGTCCTTGAGTGTTAGGGTGATGCTTCCCTATCTTTCATGCACTATTCAAAATGATCATCTGGGTGTGCTAATGCATCTGGACAGGTTGTGTCAGAGCCACCAACAACTTCCCAGAGGCCTCATATGTCTAGGACTTTCTGGACGCGAAATTTCCACATTTGGTAGTTGGATCCATCATCCGCTAGAGAGGCAATGTCATAGAGTCGACTAGAGGCAGAAGTGGTCTTTGTCGAGGATGACGTGGATATTGTTGTCGCGCTACTTGAGGTGCCAGCCTGAGGGCCTGCAGAGGCAAATGGGGAATTTGACATTGTAGGGGAGAGTATTCAATCTAAGGACTGCTTTTATGCTTTGTTACGGTATTAGAGCTGTGCAGGACTCATAACCTATTGAAGCAATACTAAAAGGAACGGACTCAGGCTTCAGACAAAGAAGACTGAATTGCTAACCAACCTAAAAGGAACGGACTACACAAGGGTTAAGTATGTGAAAGAATAGTAAGGACTGTAAAGTATCTCATCTCAGACTTCAGACGAAGAAGACTAAGGTGAGAAGGAAACTCAACCAGCAACTATAGCAAGTGTGATTATGTAAGATGTCACCGTTGGAGAAATAAAGGCAAAAGACACTAAGGTAAACGGGGGTCTGCAATAATAACACCAGCCATCATTGACCCATGGGCTAGCACTCACAAAAGCACTCAACTATACCAAGGGAAGGGTGGAGCTCCTGCGTTTACCCAAACAAAGATTCTTGTTTGCCCATCGGCTGAACATTCACCCCTTCTGCGAGACCATCAGGTCCATTGACACAGCTTTGCCTCTCCTCCAACAGCTCGATTTTGACTTACCCTCGTCTCCTTCCTCCTCCTCCATATTGACACCCGTTGTGTCACTTCCTACACCAGCATCAACATCTGCGATGCCTCCACCTCCATCTCCTCCTCTCAGCCCAGTGCAATACAATTGCACCTTCTCACTTGAAGACCTGGATGAACCGGCTTGTCCCTTCAAATGCTCGCATCGCTGGATAAGCAACATTAGTAGCAGTTGGGACGAGAAAGATATCATTGATATCTATGGATCTGAAGTCAATGACTTCATGGATGCCAGGTTAGTATCTCACCCGATGATCACTGCAGCACCCTCCTCATTCTCCGCTTCCTATACAGCATTGAGTAGTGTAGAGGTAGTCAATAGTGTACCTAATGCAATGGACATTATTTGTGTGCACAGCTCCAATACCAAATGTGATCACTGCAAGAAAAAACTTTGGATCCTTGACTCCGGTGCTTCTATGCACTTCACTCCTGAACATTCCGGCTTCAGTGAGTATAAATCTTTAGGGAAAGATAAAATCCCTGTCTCTACCGCTTTAGGACAGATCTATGTCATAGGAACAGGCAACTGTCAAGTATAGTGGAAAGATGTGCAAAATAAAATGCGCAACCTGACCTTATTCAATGTGGGACATATTCCCAACTCGAGTGTTCGATTAGTCTCTATAGGATCAATGCTTTGTGCTGGCGCCAAAGTTAGAGGAAATGCAGAAAGCATCAACATACTTTTCGGTGATAACACATTACTTGCATCCTTTAAACCAGGCTACATGGATCACAACATATATACCCTAGAAGATGTATCTTCTCATCATCACTCACAGACGACACCCAACTTTGAAACCATGCATAAGCAGATGGAACACCCCTCAAAAGATGTGTTGAAACATGCTGTAAAACATACATGCAATTTCCCATTGTCACTTGAGATACATACCGAAGAATGACAAAACCTGTAAAGGTTGTGTGGAGGGTAAAACTCCTGATCACACCTTCCATCTGGATCTCAGGAGAGCAAAAGCACCATTTGAGCTGATCCATTCGGATCTTAAATCTTTCCCCATCACATTGTATTACAAATACAAATATATCATTACCTTTTTCAATGACTATACATCCTATAGGGGAGCACATTACTGCAAACCAAAGATAATGCCTTACAGGTGATCAAGCGCTTCTTAGTGATGGTATCTACCCAATTTGACTCTACAATCAAAGGATGGTCTTAAACTGGCCAGATGTACTTTCAGTTGGCGATCTTGCCTGAAGCCTACTGTGGCGCATTCTTCTACGGAAGCTGAGTACATGTCTTTATCAAACTGTGGTAGACAATCGTACTGGGTTAGACAACTTCTGGGGGAATTAGGTTATAAAATGAGTGCAATCCCTATTTGCAGTGACAACCAAGGATTCATCTTCATGGCATCTAATCCTATTACTGAACCACACAGTAAGCCCATAGATATTCATTGGCATGTGATTCGAGACTGGATTCAGGATGGTCACATATAACTATTCTTTATCGATGGCATCAGTAACCCAGCTGACATGTTCACCAAGAATTTGGAACATCTCAAATTTGAGGAATTCCGCAAGAACATTGTGATCATTTTATCCCCTCCATAGTCGCCATTCTGCTCAGCAACTTACCATGCATTGAGCGAGGAGGAGTGTTGAACGCGCTATCTTATAGCTGCTTCTAGCTCCTATTCTACTCTTCTCTAGC
>JBBPJJ010001267.1:0-10343 GCA_038088635.1 Veloboletus limbatus
CTCCAGAAGAGCTCAAAATTGGTTTGAGGAGCAGGATATCAAGCTTTTGGATTGGCCTGCACAATCTCCAGACCTCAACCCCATTGAACACACTTGGAATCATCTGAAAAGATGTCTCTCAGGTTATAAGAGTGCTCCTACAGGAGTTCATCAATTTTGGGAAAGAGTGATGATAGAGTGGGGGAAGATTTCTGTGGAACAGTGTCAGAAATGGATAGACAGCATGCCTAGAAGGATTGAAGCAGTTATCAAGGCCAAGGGAGCTCATACCAGGTACTAGATAGTTGGATTTTTGTAAAGTCAAAAAACTGTCCACATGACATGTCATTTTAAAATAGCTGCCATAATGTCAACTCTTATCCATATCTCTTGCTTTATGGACTGATAGAAAGCCAAGGGCAGGTACTATATTTGATACCTATATTTGGTTAGGCCGGGATTAGGGTCTATCAGGCTTAGTGACTTTGAATGCAAAATGTGCAAACATGCGGACAGTTGCTTGAGCCACTGTAGGTTTGCTCAATACATCCTTATATAGTAATCTGGCCATTTTAAAGATATTGCCCTAGCTTCACTTTTAGCTTAGTTTTTGTCAAAATAGCTTTAATGAAATGTCTCAAAAATGGTCAGATCAATGATAGTCAAAAAAGAATTCCATGATAACAACACCTAAAATTTACATTATTACACTGAGAACATGTATATTAACCAAGTAGATGATGAGATATATAATACCAGCTTGAAGCTGTGGCAATACTACAGTGAGCCATTGCTAAGGTATGTGAATGTATATGTATTTGGATACCAATTGCACATACCAATAGAACCTAACAATTCAGCCTAGCATCCTTGGATCTGACTGATTTAAAACCTCTGTCAAACCCACCATCAGACACTGAGACAATTGGATGCACCTTCACCTTGGTATGTGAAGCTTCATTTAGACTGGAAACTTCTAATCAATGCAATAACTAAGTGTCCACACATTTCCCTTACTGTCTGTGGAGATTTCCAGCCTGGAGATTCCTTCAGACCCTCCATCACCAACATCTGGCAAATCATGCATGAGGTAAGTTTCCTGTTCATCCCAAATATTCTCACAATAATAACTTATGTATAGCAGCCTGCCTAAGAGGATCCTGTCAGAAGACTTGGACCTTGCTAATTTAGTTATTACATCAGATCCCATCAGTGAACCAGATGCTATCTCTGCTTCCAGAGATGGGAATGGTGATATTGCAAGCCTGGATGATCAAGAAGACCAGCTCTCCTTACCATGGTCAAATAGGATACTCAATGCTGAGGTTAGATGGGAGGTGTTATGGTTGACCCAGGTAGTGGTAAACATAGCTTTGCAAGATCAAGGCTTTGGTAAAGGACAAGAACTCGCCTTGGAGAATCAGCGTGAGGAACAAACGATAAGCTGCCTTGGGTTATCAGCAGGAGCTTTAGCAAAGAAACAAGGAGCATTCACTCAATAGTGGGATGAGGACTAAGAGAGCAAAGTTTGCAAGAGCAGGTGTATTGTGCAGAAGATACAAGGGTATTCACAAGAAGGTCTAAGCTAAAGAATAAGGAAGGGAGGCGAGGGGTTTATATACCCGAGCCATGGAATATGATGGAACCTCACAGAATATTCATGAGTAATCAAACTTGGAGAACATTGAAGAAGGAAAGTCAACCAATAGCAGAAGGAATGCAATTGGTAATCACAATGGAATATGAAGGAACATCGTAGAATGATGAGTAATACAATGTGTGTCATGTGACACTAAATAAATGGTAGCAATGAAGGAGCAGTGGAAAAGGAATAGAAAAGAATGGAAAAATTGTAATATTACCCCTGCATCAGCCGTCGAGTCCCCAGATGAAGACAATCAGATGGGAGAATTGTAACTGGAGCCATCCATGTTGTAGTATCCCTTGTCAGGAATAACATCATTGTGGAGCAGAGAGGGAGAGCGATGATAGGTAGCAGGTTGTTGCCATTGGTAGAGAGGTGGACAAGAATGGCAAAGGCCACGGTAGGGAGGAGGGGGAGTGGGCAGTGGAAGGGGAGAGTGTCGTGATCGGTGAGACCACTGAGATAAGGAGGAAGATAATGACAAGGGGATAGGAGGGAGAGGGGAATGATGACAAGTCATTCAATCGGGACAACACGATTGTGGGTGTCTGTAGCTCCAGCGCATACAGATAGAACATTGATAGTATTGGCAATTGGGGCAGGTATGCCTGAGATGACAGCAAGAGTAGCAGGCCTCATGATAGCAGGAATGATTTATAGGGAGAGGATCCTCACCATAATTACCACTCAGCCATAAATCAACCCATTCAAGCATGGCCAGCTTGGCGAGAGTTAATGGAGAGGCTTGAGACAAGGATGACAATGGTGAGGGATGGGTGGAAGTCAGTGTGTAAGGGATTTCATCGAGGCTGGAATAGTAGTAGGCAATGTTGTCAATCAAAGTTGGAAAGTCCATCTGATGCATAAGTTGTAGAAGGTCTTCCTCCAGGGATTCCCAAAGGGAGCGGATGTGTCAGACAAAGGTGTGAGCATGCAATCGGAGGGTGGAATGGAGGTTGTCGTTGTGAGTAGAAGACAGGAGGTCATAAGGAAAATGCGGTATAAGTAAAGGAAAGGTGATTGGTTGTCCATGTGGGCATCGAGGGTGCGGAAAAGGGTAATGTCACGGAGTTGGGAGACAAGGTATGCAATGGAAGTTCGGCTAAAAAAAGAATCTCTATGTCTATGGGCAAAAAAGGGAAGCATAATTGATGGAATAGAAGAGGGAACTGCTAAAGGAAACATAGGGAGTGAAGATGGTAGGGTGGTGAGGCATTCTGTGAGAGTTTGGATAGAAGAGGGGGCACCACCGTCATCCAGTGTGACTTGCCACCCAGTGTCCACATTAGTGGACAGTTGATTGTCGTCGAGGGTGATGGGCAGTGAGGTCAAGGAGATGGTGGAGTTGGTGGGGCTGATGGACATTGTTGAATAATTGAAGTCGGGGAGAGAGCTGCGATAGAGGGAAAGGTGGAGGGATGTCATCTTTTGTAGTCAAGGAGAGCAGTCTTTGAATGTTTGAGATTCCATTCTGGGATCCATGAATCTTCTTCTGGTGGATACCCTTTCCATTGGATCAGGAAAGAATGGAAAGAAGGAGGGCTGCAATGTTTTAATATCCAATCTATTTCAAATTCTTCTTCTTTGCCAATAAGGTCTGGTGGCAGTTCTGGGAAGTTTGGCCCATGTATGCTGTTTTTGCCATAGGGCAATAAGCGAGAAGCATGGAAGACTGGGTGCATCTTCTATGTCTTTGGAAGATGGAGATGATAGGAAATAGGAGATAGGACCTCAGTGATAGTGAAAGGTCCTTCACCTTTTGGGGCAAATTTCGGGTTATCTACCCACTATTTGAGGTTCCTTGCCTCTAGCCAGACTTTGTCTTCTTTAGCGAATAGAACGAAGATTTTGTGAGTTCATGATGCCATGACTTGTTATGCAATTTCATGGGCAGCTAGGGCTTCCTGGCGAGCAGCGAGGAGGGATTTCAATCTAGTTTCTACAGCGTGAATTGGGAATTTGGTGATTGTGGAAGGGAGGGCTTGTGGTTCCTACCCCATCATGAGGTAGAATGGAGATTGATTCGTGACAGAGTGAGGTTGGTGGTTGTGAGCAAATTCTGCTTGAAGAATTAGAGAGGACCATGAGGTTGGGTTACTGCCACAAAAGATATGGAGGTAAGTTTCTATCTCTTGGTTAACTTGTTCAGTTTTGCCATCAGTTTGTGGCTGATAGGCTGTGAAATGGGCAATCAAGTAGTTCAAAAGGCGACTGAGTTCTTTGGCAAATACGGAGGCAAATTGTGGTCCTCGGTCAGAGATGATCTTGTTGTAAAGACCAAAGCGTGTATAGACATGGAGGAAGAAACAGTTGGCTATTCCTTCAGCGGTGATGGATGTTGTGGTGGAACAGAGAATTACCCCCTTTGGAAGGCCATGGTCGACCATGACCAGGAGGGAATCAAAACCCAGGGAGGGGGAAAGGTCGGTAATCAGATCATAGGAGATCTGTTGGAAGGGGCGGGAGCAGGAGGAATGGATAGGGGTGAGAGGGGGAAGAGTGGGATGTGTGTTTGCCTTAGCCTGTTGGCACATGGTGCAGCCGTCGACATATTGCTGAATGAAATGTGCTAGACCCAGCCACCAAAAGTCAGACACAACAAGTTGCTGGGTTTTAAGATAACCTAGGTGACCAGCGGTTTCATGATCGTGGCAATGATGGAGGATGGAACAGTGGAGGTCAGTGTCCGGCAGGACATAGACACAACCTTGATAGGTGAGGATACCATTGGAGTAGCGTCAATCGGAGGGGCAGGAATGAAAAGTAGAAGGAATATGTCCATCCGAGGCCTGCAAGGCTTGGAGGACAAAAGGGTCAGATTGGGAATGAGAAACAAGGTGGTAATGGAGAGTGGCATCGATCAGGTTGATGAAAAGGGATAGAGGGAGGAGGACAACACCAGAGTTGTCAGAAGAGAAGGAGAGATGATCAGGTCAGCGGAAAAGAGCGCCAGGGGCAGCTAGGCGAGGTCCAGGAACATGGATGATTTGAAGGTCGAAATCGGCAAGGTCGAGAAGCCAGCGGGCCTGGTGATGATTGAGGTTCTGTGCCTGGCAGAAATATGTAAGGTTTTTGTGGTCTATGAAGACCTGGATGGGATGAGGAGAACCACTGAGATTATCATGCTGCCAGTCCTTGAGTGCGCGAATGACTGCGAGCAATTCCCAGTCATGAATATCATAGTTATGCTCAGCAAGGGTGAAGGTCTGGGACAGATAGGAGCAAGGATGCCTGTTGCCGTTGATATCCGTCTGTAAAAGAATGGTGCCCAATGCATATTGGGAGGCATCAGTAGCTATGGTGAACAGGGCGGATAGATCTGGGAGGAGAGGTGCAGTATGGGTTTGGAAAGAAGATGGTTGTGAGATGATCAAAAGTCTCTTGGCAAAGGGGGGTCCAATTCCATGGGGTGGTCTTCTTTGTGAGGTCGAGAAGGGGTCGGGCGGTGGTGGAGTAATCGGGAATGAATTTTTGATAGAAATTAGTAAAACCCAAGAAGGAACAGACGTCATGAAGGGAGGAAGGGATAGGCCAGGTAGCGATGCCATCAAGTTTGACAGGATCCATTGCTATCTGTCCAGGTTTTATGATCATGCCACGATATTCAACTTCCTTGGCAGCAAAGGTACATTTTTCGAGTTTGAGATGGAGATCCAGTTCTTGTAGGCATTGAAAAACTAATCGTGTTCGTTCTTTGTCAAGTTGGTTATTGGGGGAATAGACAAGAAGGTCGTCCATGTAGATGACAAGCCATCCTTTGGTGAGCATGTCCCAGAAAGAGTTCATCATGAAGTGTTGAAAGGTGGTGGGAAGTTAGTCATGCCAAAGAACATGATCATTGGTTTGAAAAGCCCTTTGTGAGTAATAAACACCACTTTCCATTGATGACCGTCTTTGATCCGTATGTTATTGTATCCCCAACGAATGTCAAACTTTGTAAAGACTTGGCATCTTTGAGTTTATTGACGAGATCTGAGAACAGAGGGGGTGGGTAGGCATCTCTGATGGTGTGCTCAATGAGGTATGAGTAGTCTTGGCAGGGGCAAAGGCTGCCATCCTTTTTCTTTACAAAGAAGAAGGGAGAGGCCTGTGGGGAATTGGATGGTCGTATCTTCCCGGCTTTGAGATTTTCATCAAGAAAAGCATCAGGGGCTTTCCATTCCTCAAGGGTGAGGGGGCCAATTTTTGGCATGAAGGAGTCAGTGAGATTGATTTTGTGGTCATAGGGGCATGACGGGAGAAGGTGATCAGTGGCTTCTTTTGAGAAGACTGAAGCGAAGTCTTGGTAGGCCGAGGGTAGTTGTACCTTCAGTTTCTTGGTCGCTATGGCCAATTCAGTGGCTGTGGTGAGTTTAGCGATGCGGGAGTCTCCTTTGGGAATGAGTTCACTGCCGATGTGAAGGATGCGATGGATGATACAATTGTCGTTTGCATGGACTAGATATTGTTGCTCGGATTTGTAGTCCAGGTAATCGTATAGCCATGCTTCTTGTACTGAATCCACGTGAACGTGGTTGAGAGGGGGGTTTTCTCGTGGTTGGTATCATTGATATTTGGCTGATTCTTGATGAACATCATTGTTGTGGAGGATAGTAAGCTCCTTGGACTGGTCAGTTTCCTCGTTTATGGAAAGGGTTTGCTTTGTTCAGTTGATTTGCAGGTTTACAGTTTTAAGCCAAGGGAGACCTAGGATAACGTTTTGATGCCTACAATGCATGACATAGAATAAGACCTTGTGCGTGATGCCTTTGATGTGGGTGAATAGTGTAGTAGTGAATTGTACTCCTTCTTTGTAGGTGGGTTCTTGGTTGAGGTTGGTAACGTGGATGGGAGAGGAGAGGCGAGAGGTGGGAAGGCGATGCTTTTTGCCAAAGTCCCAGTCGATGCAGCAGATGTCTGCTCCGCTGTCGACAAGGGCTTTGGTTTCGATGGTTTGTAATGTGCAAGAAGGGACAATGAGTTTGAGGGGGCTAATCATTGATTCCTTGCTAGTTGTAAATACTTGTATAGGGGCACATTGTATAGAAGAGGGAGTGGGTTGCATTGATCAAGTCTCCCAAGTTAAATTTTTTTTTGTGGGATGCAGAACCCAATCTTCTTTATGGTCAGGGTGGTTTCTTCATCATCTCTCTTTGATATGTTGAATTCGGGGTCGGGAGGTGGTCTGGGGAAGTTTTGGAAAGGTTCGACATGCGTCTGCGGAATGTCTGGTTTTTCGGCAATGAAAACACCGTTTTTCTTGGATACAACGTTTTCATTCCTCAGGAGTGAGTTTTGGAGGGAACAGGATGGTGATGGCATCTACATCCATAGCATTAGGATCTCTAACCAGGGTAGTATGTTGCTAGATGGAAAAAGGACCAGAGGAGGAATGGGTGTGAATCTTGGCGAGATCCTGTGCTCGTTCCCCATTGGGTTTGGAAGTGAACCGCATTCTCATACCATTGATCAATTTTGGTTGGTACAATGTCCATGGATAGAATGTGACGCATGAGAGAGGGAGGGAGTTTAGCGGCGAAGTAGCTAATAAGGACCCTTTCGTCCTTGATTCCAGAGAGGACGACATCATTGCGAAATTCTGTAATGAAAAGATTGAGTTTCCCTCCCCAAGGTTCTCCTTTTCCTTTTGGGGAGAAAACCTGACTATGCTAATTGGTCTACAGTCGCTGAACCTGGATGGGGACTTGCTTCCCCAATTTGTACTCTTGCCAATTGGTTGACAGACTTTCCTGATCTTCCTATTGAAGTTCCCTCTCTTCCTCTTGGTCCCCCTCCTTCTATTCCTTCTGTTGACATTCCGCTATTCGCACACCCCCACCATGAAACCTTTTTGGACTGTGTTTCTTCACAACACTTGATTTCTCAACTTCATGATGTTTCTCTTAGTTGTACTATAGATTCTCACATTGACGATAACTCCCCCTTCCTTTACCTACTCTGCCTCTTCCTTTCCATTTCCTGGTTAACCTTGACAATGGTCCACCCAACCATTAACTCACCCCAGTTTGTTTATTATTCCTGATGCATCCAAAGTCTCCAGTTGACCTTAGAGGAGGATCTTTTATGGTTGATGCATCAAGCTGGGTTCCCTGAATTCATCGACGATGTTGATCGTTATCTCCAACAGCTTTATCAGATCCCACATGCCATTCCTCCACCACCTAGCTCAATGTCTTCATCTCTAGCCTCTCCCTGTACCCTTGCAGAGTTGGAAGAATTGGAACGAGTGGATTCTTGGTGGGGAGGTGATGAGGGTTTTCCCTCTCTTCCCCCTTATCATCCTCGCTATAATGAAGCATGTTTTGTCTCCCGACATCTTGGTCACACCCAACCAGATTGCAACCTATATCAATATTCCATCTGTCTTCAATGGGCCTCTAGACACCTTCAATTTGATTGCCCTGAATATATGAATCATTGATGTTCCCCTCCCCCTCCTCATCCTCTTCGTCCTCTGGATCTTGTCGCTCACTTGCACCTCAGATGATACCTCCCCCGCTATCCATTGCCTTCTATACATGTCATATGTACCCAACTTGGCATACTCCTCATTCTTGTCGAGACTCTCAGCCACCCTCTCCTCCTGTCAGAGATGATGTCATTTGTTACGTGTGGACCAGGTAGGTTCGCACGTAGCCGCAAGGAAACTAGGACTGGGACGAGGACTAGGGTTCCGGCTAGGGCGAGGACTAGGACTTGAGGAAGGCTTCATTATAGAGAGGCCTTTGTTGGGACTGAAGGGCCGGGGACCGAAGCCGATGAACTGAGAGGCAAAACTAAGTGTAGAATTGCGGAGCTCAAAGTTAAAGAATACAAGTCATGCCAGTGTGGTTTATATACGGTTGGATAGGCTAGCACGGACCATGACTATGAAAGGAAAAAGGGTAGATGAAAGAACATCGCAGAATGCGATGGAAACGGAAAGAACTCTGTTGAAGAGTAAAGAATAATGAGTAAGTATGACTCATGTAGTGAGTCAGTCATAGAAGTCCGAAGAGTCAGACAGAAGGAAAGTAGATGTAAGCTTGATGACGAATGAAAGGTGAAACCATAGTTTACCATGAAGAAGTCATCAAGAAGAAAGAGAGAGATGAAGACAAAGCAGGAATTGTACAACACGAGAAGAAGAATCATAACATCATTCTTGCAACTTCACTGTTGTGATTGTCCTCGATCTCCCTAGTCTTCATCCTACTATTGAGTGGACAAGCCCTCTCTTGCTAAGCTCGTGCCTATATACCAAGGCAGCTTCCTTGTCCTCGTTTTCTACTTCTTAGGTGAATCACTGTCCTTGTCATCCGCTTCATAGGCAAACCTTTGTCCTTGTCGCCGATAGTCCAAGGTGAACCCCAATTCCTATCTTTGGTGACCTTGCCCTATTTACAAGGCTAGGTTCATCCCTACCCAGGCTGACCATAACATGTATCATCTGTGGCCCTTTGGAGGAGCGTGGTGTCACCAGCCTTTCATGGCTTCTGGTCTTCTTGAAGCAGCATGAACTCTTTGACTATCTTGGTAGACTTGCATCTGGATGGCATGTTGCAGTGGGAGATCTCCTGCTCCATGCAGATGAGGGCAGCAAAGGTTTCTACAAGACCCCATGTTGTCTTTCAGGATTCAAGATTGTGTCTAGAATAGGACAGATATACCACCTTGACTGCGAGGTGTGACAGGCCTCGCATTCACCAGTCGGTGCATGCAGTCCAGCAGGTACCTGTTGGCCTCCACCATCAATGCCTGCATAGAGTGGTTGTGCACCATCGTCATCAGTGCACCTTGCAGTCATTCTGCATTCCACACAACATTGTTGAAACGCATACCCGGCTGAGCCACCATTCCAGCTGGATCACCACCACAGCCAACCACTATATGCACAACATATACGTCAGCCTGCCTCCCATCTATACAAATGACAGTCAACTCACCCCTCCATGTTCAGAAAGAAGGTCTGACATGAGTTTCTATGTCTTGAATATTTCAGAATGCATATAGTGCATAGATGGAATCTCCACCTGCAATCATACAGGACTGCATCTCCAACATGCTATTGCTGAAAATGTAAAGCCACACCACCTCAAAGGCACTCTTCCTACAAATTCACCAGGTGTCAAATCTCTCCTTCACCTTCTATACCTACCAACAAATCTTCTTGTCTACATAGGATGGAGTTATCTCTCTTTCAGAGCACATTGCATCCATCCAAACCATTGAATCCTGCCTTGCTGGCATGAAGTTCACTTTCAACTCTAAAGTCCTTGCCTTCGCTCACCTGAACTCCCTTCCGCAAACTCCGGAATGGAGGACGTTTACCTCCACCATCATCAACTCCATTGAAGAGAGCAAGCTCTCTTTCAATTCCATAGAGCCATGGGTCATCTCTGGGGAGTTGCAACTCAACCCTTCTTGCACCTCTAACTCCAAACTGAAAGTGTCCAGCAAAACTCTGAAGCACGCCACCCTGGAACTAAAGGGTGCGAACATCACCAATGTGCTGGGCACAACAGCATCGACTGCTATCAGTACCAGAATTGGGTGGTGGAAATCTGAAAGGGGAGAAAGTGGAAAGAGAAGGAAAAGGAAAAGGCAAATGTTTCTGAAACCCAGGAACAGAACTCCAAAACTGTGGAGCAAGCTCATTTAGCTATGGACTGTGTAACTAAGTCATTAATCAACCATATTCAGGCCTACACAAGTTGTCATCTGAACCAAAAATGAACTC
>JBBPJJ010001268.1:0-10327 GCA_038088635.1 Veloboletus limbatus
TGCCTAGCCAGTAGTACCGGCCTCCTTTCATACACCAACACTTTGTTTATATCTGTTTATGTGCAAATGATATTCAATGAACAATCAAAAGGTGTCAAACATTGGGACAATTTTGTGAGTCACTGTAAGCACCTAGTGTCAGGGATGGTGGCAGAGGAGATAACTAAGCGGTGGAAACAGACATGTGCAGCATGTGGAGAAGCTCTGGAACTGGCCAACAATTTCAGGACCTCACCGGCCGCTTTCAAAAGTGGAAGAAAGGACATTGAAGCATGGAGATGGAGGTCGGGCTGTGCCTTCAGTATGAGAGCGAGATTATGAGTAGCCATAGTGAGATCAAGGACAAGGTAGAGTTTGAATATACTGTTAAAGTAATGTCGGGTCAACCCCCACTACTCCGGTGACAACTCTGGGGTAGTGCAATAAGTCGGGACTTCAGCTTCAACAACTCTAGCAGAGTACTGTGCCTTTGTCAGATTCTTGTCCTGGTATTTGCGGATGAGGTCGGAATGGAAAGGACTTAACACTGACTAGCAGCGAAGTCAAGTATAGGTTGGACGCCAGTGAGGAGCTCAGGCAGAGGACAGAGGACAGAAGGGAGTCAAATTTAAGTTGATATTCCAACTAAGGTACTCTAGCAACTATTGACAGGCTTTTTATATATAAGTGCAGAGCAGAACAGAATGGAACAGAGTATTAAATGGCATCAGGTGAATGATGAATATCAAAGTAACCATAGAATTGAATGGCAGATAGGCATGCTGGTTGCAAATGATCATAGATAATGTCTCAGATCTGATAGATACAAAATAGGTGTCAGAAGTCAAAAGTAAATGGTCAAATGTCAAAGTAAAAGGTCATATGATGTATGAATCAGAGTCATAGTAGTGTTATGCAGCAGAGCAGTGTTGCATAGGGGCTTGGAGGATGGAATAACAAAGTCAGGGTGTGGAGTTGAACTGAGGAGTTCAGGATATGACACCTGCCATCTATCCCATCACAACAGGATCCTATGGCCCAAATAGATATTGAATGTGACCAAGTTCCCCATAATACAACATCTATTCCTCAACCAATTCTGATTCCTGATTCTCTACAATGTATCATCCAGTGGGCTGCAGCTGAGCATCTTGATTCTCCAGTGACCCAAATCATGGAATCTACTGTTCACAGTGTAGTAAATGTTTGCCTTCCAAATTTTGAAGAATTGATTGATGCAAAGATTGCTGCCCTTGCCTCTCAGTGTGCTCCAGAGGATCATCAAAATATCCTACCCTGATGGCTGGGATGGGGAAAATGAAGAAGAAGTTGATGCATACCTCTTGTCCTGAACTTCCAGGAAGAAGCTGGGGCTGCGTGGCTACATGAATTACTTGCATGTACGTCCTTGAACCTTTTCTTCCACTCATTGCCCTAACACTCTTTAATCCACATTTAGCCACCAATTGGCAGAGACGGGTGTTTTAATAACCCAATTGTTACATGTGGACTGAGTAGGTTCGCATATAGCCACAAAGAGGACTAGGGACAAGGACAAGGGCGGAAGATATTCAATGGGTGCTTCCAGATGAGGACTGGAAAGGCTCAAGAATGGCCTTGCCGACTAGAATGAGAAAGGCAATGATGATGCCTTGCTGGATGAGGAGACGAGGGGACCGAAGTCAACAAGGTTGCAAGGCAAAGACTTAAGCTAAGATTGCGGAGCTCAAAGCTAAAGTACATGGTAGTGCTATGAGGGTTTATATACCCTAAGGAAGCGAGCATGGATCAAGACAAGAAAGGGAAAAGAGGACTGCACCGGTGATAGGCAGTGCAGGGCTAAGGGTAAGAGTACTACATCAGTGAAGGGCAATGCAGGGTCTAGGGTAAAGGTGACTCATGGTGAGTCAGAGTTAAGAAGGTGATGCTTAGAGCAGCATTGGGATGGAAGAGAACCTGGTTGACGGATGTAAATGAAAGAGGCTATGTATGACTCAGTTGATGAGTCAGAGATAAGACGGAGATAAATGAGGCAATGCATAGAAGACAGATTTGTGGTGAAAGAAGCTTGATGGCAGAGGAAAGGTGAACCCGCAGGTTACCATGAAGGAGCCATCAAGGATAAAGAAAGATAAGTCCAAAATAGGTTAGAAGGTAGGGGAAATCATAGCACCAATCTTCTAAACTTCAGATTCCTGCTCAAGCAGATCTTATCCAGGTTGCCACATTCAATCAAGATGGATCCTCATTGCCAATCATGATTGACTGGACTAGTCCCTTGAAGTTGTCCCCTTGGAGTCAAGAAGTGATGTGACTTCTCACAGTCAATTTTCACTCCTGGGTATATACCCAGCCATCATTTATGATGCTCAAACAATGAATGTAGATTCCCTGTACCATATCTGCCTGTAAAGGCTGTTCCGCCTGCATCAGGCATGCTGTCAACAAGCTATGATAGATTCTCATTCATATGAGGAAGCATGTGTACAGGCTATTTCAGTCTACCATACCAAGTGGGCTGTCCAGCAGGAGGGAGAATGACAGGTCAACTTCTCGAAGACATAGTGTAAGTGTGTATTTTATGCTTAGTAATAGGCTTAGTCATACTCAGACTTGTACAGTACAGTGAGCTCTAAAACCCTTTGCATGTTGACAGTAAATGTAGTAAATGATATGTACTGCTATATTGCATGGGAATGTGCTTAGCATTGGTGGAGTCATAAATAATACATACCATTGGCTATCGGAATGCTCCCTAGGTCATGTGATTCCAATCACAGGGTGTGAAGATATGACCATTTTAAAACACCAATGTCATGGAAAGAGTTTTTGAGCTTTTGAATTGATGAGTAGGATATCAGTCAAATCATATAATATTTGCAAATGTTTGTTGATACAAATAATGATATACATATAAATAGTATGTCTGAGTTTGAAAAAGTTCCCACACTTCTTTACTTTCAACCACTACCATGGTCAGATCTCTCTCTCTTACTCAATAAAACACTATTCTTTCTTTGCTTGATACTGGCCATTCTGGTGAAGCTATTGTTGAAAGAAACGGTAATGCCCCTATTTAGCTTAGTAATAAGCTTAGTCATACTCGGACTTGTAGTGTATATAAGTCAACTCGGAGTATGAATACAGATAACTGATCTCGAATCACTCTTATACCTTAACTTCAACCATCGACTACAAGGTATGTAAGATTACCTGTATTGCTCTTCCCATCCCCCTGCAAAGGGGGACTGCCATTGCAACAGGTTATGAGCCCCAGATGCCATCTGAGAAAGATGTGAAATGCAGCCTACCTGAGTCGATGACCAGAGATGATGTGGAAACGCTCTCTCTCGAGGTCAACACATTTTTTCATCTGGAAACAGACAGGTCAGCAGCGACGCGGGAACGCTCGCTGACATATCCCTGACCACACCGGACACAGGGAGACTTCATCTCACTTGACTACTGGCACTGTTTTCCATCGTTACCTTGCGGTTTTATTTGACCCTGACGACTTTTCATCCAGCAGCATGTCTTCATCCATCAAAGACCTTCCCGTCTTGACTGGTCCCAATTACAAAAGATGGGCCCAACAAATGGACGCGTACCCCCGCTTTGCTGGAGTGTACCAGAAGATGAACCGATCTCACCCTGCCCATCCAACAGCTATGGTCGACAATGTTCAACCCCAGTTACTCTTTCCTCTGCCGAGCAAGAGGCACTCGATGCCAAAATACTCGAATGGGACGAAAACGATGACAAAGCGCTCAGAGCCATACGTCTCAAAATTGACCAACACATTACCTCCCACTTCACCGAGTACACAACAGCATCGTCCCTCTGGGACGCACTGAAAGCCACCTATGACACACCGTCCCTTGTTTCTGCTTATGCGGAGTTCAAGGGACTCATGTCTCTTACCTTCCCCAAGAACAATCATCCGGCCCAGATGTTCTCTAAAGCAAATGCACATTTTGCTTTGCTTGAACAGCTAGAGTATCCGATTTTGGTGCGGATTCAAGCCATGATTCTCTTGGCTAAGCTTCTGACCTACGCCGCTTTCGCTACTCAATTGTTGAACGCAGGAACCATCAAAACTGACACAATGACAACTTCGACAGTACCAACCATCGATCACATCAAATGGATGACCGTGGCCGCTTGGGAGCAACAGCTCTCAAGGCATAAGCCCACTCCTTGTACCCATGTTCCCATGCATCAGGCACACAAGACCGGGCCCGTCAAGCGTAAGCAGGCGGACCCGACATTTAGTCAACAGCAGCCTACTGCTGAACCTTCAAACTTGGGTGGCAACGCCACCAAACCCTCTCGAAAAGAGCAGCGAGAAGGCAAGCAGTCAGCTGGTGCGACAAGAAATCACCGCGAACGACGAGCTCAGCAAGTGGCTGAAAATGCTGCCTCATCGACTTTTTCCTTTTCTATGGTAATCGATGACTCTGCTGACTCACACTCTCTTGCGCCGTTGCCACCCTATACACTGTCGCCCAACACTGTCTTTGCCTCACCCTCAGATATCCTTTTTCCCACCGTCAAATGGCACCTTGACACAGGTGCATCTCCTGCGCCTCTTTCTCTCGCCCCCCCACTGCGCGACTCCCGCGCTCTCACACATACACCCAGTGCGGCCCATTATGGGCCCCTGGCTTTTTCCGAGACCAAGTGCGCCATCGTGCTCGCCAGCTCACTCGGCGTCCCAGCAATACAAGCGACGGTCAAACGTCCCGACCCGGTTGTCACAAAATGACGACAGAACACGAGCCCAGGGCCGAGTGGACCATTTCGCTGCCCATCGCCTTTTCGAACAGACGGGCCGTTTGCACAAAATGCGCCCAATGTCACCATTCTGAACCCACTCGCCAACCGTCTCAAAGATACAGCACGACTTCCCCTCGCCAAAACCACTCGGATCGGTACACCCAATTCCAAAACGGTGAGTTTAGGGATCAAAGAACCAGACACCTATTTAGAGGCATTCTTCCATTATGCGGTGAACCCGCTCGAAGAAACAATTGAGCTGGGTACATTTGACTACATTCCACAGGTTCCTCAAGATCTGATGTTTGACCAACAAGGCAACATCATCGAGAATGAGGACCCTTATGGGTATGGTCTTTTCGGATCTGATGATCCCATGGAAGAGTGATTAGTCCCTCCTCTCCTTTGTCCTCCATACACATGGGCTGATGAACCTTCACTTCGTAGACATCAAAATATACGTTGTGCTATGTCATAAGTAGTTACAACTTGTCATGTAACTACACATCCAAATCACAATTCATGTTTGGATGCTTTTGCCCAGTGTGATGATTGTCAACAAACCCCTGCGACTAGAAAGGGAAAGGAAAAGGCTCACTGCCATACCACGCCTTCACATGTCTGGCTATTGGACTCAGGAGCATCGTCACATTTTACAAGTGACATGAAAGACTTTGTACAATATAAACCTTTTTTGATCCCACAAAGCACACAAACTGCAAACAGGTCTGCACCTATTCTAGTTGTAGGAACTGTTCTTGTACAGTTCAACAACAAACTTGTGCGGTTAACGCTGGTGGTTTACATGCCAGATTGTACCTTGAAACTTATTTCAATGGGGACTCTTTTACGCAATGCATGTATTCGTTTGCGTCACAACAATCATGCCATTCATTTCTATGACACTTGTTCCGATGATGTTTTCCTTATTTTTCATCAACATCCAGGTGATACAATGTTCTGGTTATCGGCTCCACCACTTCACAATGTACAAGAACTTTCTCTTGTTATCATAGATTACCAACTATTACATCAGCACCTGGGGCATCCCTCAAAAGAGGTAATCCATGCAGCAAACAAGCATCTACAGGATTTTCCGGATGTTTCTATCCCATTGCAACCTGACTTATGTCGAGGATGCCAGTTGGGCAAACAACCCAATCACCCTTTTCCTCATAATGAGATGCAGGCCACCGCTCCCTTTGAGCTGATCCATTGTGATCTCAAATCTTTTGAGATTTTAGGATACAGCAAGAAACGATATGCTATCATATTCTATAATGACTACTCTTCTGCTGCCTGGATCTCTTGCATCGCAACTAAAGATCAGACTCTTCGGATGACCAAGCAATTTTTTGCTGCGGTACGAACACAGTATAATGCCAACATTAAACACTGGTGTTCCGATTCAGGGGGAGAGTTCACCTCTGAAGCCTTCATGGATTTCCTGAAGGATAATGGTGTTGCTATCCATTGTTCTGCTCAATATGTACATCAACAGAATGGACGTGCAAAACGTATTATTCGTACACTTATGGATAAAGTGCAAGCCATGCACCTTAATGCCTGCTTACCCCCCTCTTGGTGGGAATTTGCACTCCTCCACGCTTCCCATGTGTGTTACGATTCATTCTTTTCTTTCTACTTTCTTGACGACTCCTTCACGGTAATCCACAGGTTCACCTTTCATCCGTCATCAAGATTACAATTACTTTCCTTCGTTCCAATTCCATGGACTTTTGTAGCTGACTCACTAACTGAGTCATACATAGCCACGTAGTTCTCCGCCCTTCAACAGGGTTCTTTCCACTTCTATCGCATTCTCTGCTGTTCTTCTCATTTATCTTTCTTTATCCTCTTTCCTTTCATAGTCGTGGTCCGTGCTCGCTTCTCATACATATATAAGCCGCACTAGCACGACCTGTAGTCTCTAACTTTGAGCTCCACAATTCTACTCCTAGTCTTGCCTCTCAGTTCGCCGACTTCAGTCCCCAGTCCCTCAGTCCCAGTAAAGGCCTCTCTATAACGAAGCCTTCCTCAAGTCCTAGTCCTCGTCCCAAGTCCTAGTCACCTTGCGGATACGTGCGAGCCTACCCGGCCCACACGTAACAATGCTTGCACTGGAAGAAACCTTTTGAGATACTACACAAACGCAAACCGACTGTATTTTACCTTCGGGTTTTTGGTTGTGGTGTGTATGTCCATATTCCTACTGAAACCCGCTCTGGCAAACTTGCCCCTAAGTCTGAAATGATGACTTATCTTGGTGTCTCTTCTCATGGCGATCACAATCATCTTTTTATGAGGGATCATGGCGTGCTCTTTTCATCTGCACATGCTGTCTTTGATGAGCAGCTCTTCCCTGTTACGTGTGGGCCGGGTAGACTCGCACGTATCCACAAGGTGGCTAGGACTGGGACTTGGACTAGGGCTTGAGGAAGGCTTCGTTAGAGAGGCCTTTTGCAGTGACTGAGGGACTTGGGGCAAAGTCGACAAGTTGACGAGGAGGCAAGACTAAGAGTAGTATTGCGGAGCTCAAAGTTAGGGAAGACAAGTCGTGCTAGTACGGTTTATATACTTGGGAAAGGCTAGCACGGACCAAGACCCTTTAAAGGGAAAAGGATAAGAAAAGTAGATAAAAGAACATCGTAGAATACGATGGAAATGGAAGGAACTCTGTTGAAGAGCGGAGATTGATGAGATTATGTATGACTCAGTTAGTGAGTCAGCTACAGAAGTCTGAGGAATCAGAACGAAGGAATGTAAGCGTAATCTTGATGACAAAAGACAGGTGAACCCGTGGGTTACCATGGAGGAGTCATCAAGATTGAGAAATAAAACAAAAGATAAGGTGAAAGTACGAATCGTAACAATACCCCCCCAGTACATCTCGAATCTCCGATGAGAGCCAGGTCTTGAGGGACACATACACAGTAAGGTTGATTAGAGGTCAAGAGGGTAGGCACCAGGGGAACCGGTGACGTTTGCATAGGCAACATCATCCCAGACGTCATCTACGTGAGCGTCAGTATCAGGGAGAGGGGAGATGGGCAAGACAGTACGACGACGACGAGGGTTTGCGAAGCGGACAGCTTGTCGCGAGGGGGAGTGCGAGAGGGACTGCTGAGTCACAGAGGAAGCCGATGACGATGACGATGTTGGGTGGCGCGGTGGACGAGGATGGGGTCAGCTTGGGCAACGGACTTGAGGATGTCCAGGAGCCCATACATGGCACAGTGGGCATTGGTACTGAGGGCACTGGGCGCGACGATGTCCCAGTCGATGACACTCAAAGCAGGCTTTGGAGTATCTGGGATGATTAGGGAGAAGAATAAGCCGACCACCAAGTCCTGCTAACCACTCATCCGTGTGGGCCAGGGATGCTTCGATGGCGGAATCAAGAGGAGAAGAGGAGGCACTCGGGGTTGTCTGAGAGGAATAGGGAGGTGGTTGGACTCCCTGGATGAGGGCGAGTTCTCAAGTGTAGTATTCAATGTCCGCCAGGAACTCTCCGAAATAGAGTTGATACCCCATGGTGACGAGGGCTCCTCTTAGGTGATCTCTGATGTGACGAAGGACTCCCATGATGAGAGTGATGTGGGCGTCGGGATTGGTGGAGTTGTTTCGCACAATGAGGTCGATGCGCTCCGTCTTGATTAGGGCTTTGTAAAGGGCCAAGAGGGGGGATCCGTAGTCAAGATGACTAGTGGCTGGAATGGCCAGCCGAGAGTCAGTGATGCAATGCAGGAGAACCTGCACGTATGTGTCATCTGGCATGTCAGAGTAGAGACAGTGAGATGCTGGGAGGAGAAGAACTGATAGAATTGGTGGGTGAGAACTAATTGGGCGAGTAGCGAAATGATCTGGCGTATCTAATTCGGGTCTCGCCACCCTCCAGGCATCATCAGGAGTCTCTTCCCATCCTGCTTGTCCATCTGTAGAGAGGGAGTCATCTAAATCGGTTTGGTCATCGTGAAGTTGGAGATGAATCTGATCAGTGGCAGTTACGAAGGAGGAAGATGATGATGGGGTGTCGTCAACCAATTCGGGGACAGGGGAGATAGATCGAATGGTATAAGTCAAACCCATGGTGAAACGAAGAGGAGGAGGACAGTGAAATTTAGAAGGTGTGATGAAAAGGGCAATAGTCGTAGTGGCAAAAGTAGGCATGTTCTAACGAGTGGGAACTAGGAACTTTATAGCGAAAGCGAAAGGTGAAATGGGATAATTTTTCTTTGGGAACAAAATCGAACATAAAAGTGGGAAGGAAAAAGAGGATGGGGAGTTTCAAAGTTTGTGACGTTTTTTATAGTCGGCGAGTAGTGCTGCAGAATGTTTTAAATTCCGCTCGGGAACCCACGAATCTTCTTCGGTGGTGTATCCTTTCCATCGGATCAAGAAAGAACGATGTGCTGCAGAACCCCGATGGCGTCGGATCTCTTCAATTTCGTACTCTTCCTCCCCTTCTATTAGATCCGGTGGTGGCTGTGGGAAGTTCTGTCCGTAAGTGTCGTTTTCATGGTAGGGGGATAAAAGAGAGGCATGGAATATGGGATGAATCTTCCATGTTGCGGGGAGGCGTAGTTGATAAGTAATTGGTGAAAGGACCTTCGTGATAGTAAATGGTCCTTCTCTTTTTGCAGCAAACTTGGGATTTGCTATGAGGCGTTTCAGGTTTCTCACTTCTAGCCATACTCGGTCACCTAGTTTGAACGGAGTAAACTGTTGTTTTGATCGAGCGGTCATGGTCTGTCGAGCAAGTTCATGGGTGGCAAGAGCTTTGTTTGGCGTGGCCGTGAGAGTGGACAACCGTTGGTTGACTGCCAGGAGGTCTGATGATGGGAAAGCCGATGGTAGGGCCTGGGGTTCGAAGCCCATCATGAGAAAGAAAGGGGATTTTCCTGTAACCGAATATGGATGATGGTTATGCATGAATTCAGCCAATGCGATATGATTGGTCCATGTCGTTGGCTTGTTCCCACAGAAGATCTGCAAATAGGTCTCTATTTCCTAATTCACACGTTCAGTTTCTCTGTCAGTTTGTGGATGATAGGCAGTGGAGATTGTTACAATTTTCCTCCTCTTTCGTTCCACATATTGTTTCTCTATTCTTCGTCCTTCGCCATCTCGCATTAGGGGTATGTTTCTCTATTCTTACAATCACATTCTTCTCTTCTCATGTGGCAATCATACTCATCTTTATATTGATTCTTGAACTTTCTACCTCTACCACGATTTCTCTCGTAATCGTGTCGTTAGCTAATCTTCTCCTGGATTCCATCACATTCTACGCTTACGCGTACTTCTTGATTAGCTAATCTTCCTTCTCATTCTACCACGTTCTATGCTTACACGTCTCTGTCTATTTAAGTACCTCACCTTCTGTACTTTCTCTTTATTCTCGATCTGCACTATACAGTGTATTATCTTGAGTCACTCCTAGTTCCTTCGTCGTCATCTAAAGTCCTCCTTAGTCTTGCCTTCGTGTGGCAACCCCTCAGTCTTCGCTAGCATAAGAGATCAAGGAAGTGTGCCCTCTCCGTGGTAGAGGCACTACTTTGCTAGCTCCTTC
>JBBPJJ010001270.1:0-10319 GCA_038088635.1 Veloboletus limbatus
GTTTTCTTGGTACTTGCAGGAATTGATAACGTGGCAGTTATGAATAGTGATTTCTTGGATTTAGATTGTACAGGCGAGTACCTAGTGTGGGAAGGAGAGGCTGACATCATTGCAGACTCTCCTTTTAAAAATACTGGACTTTGTTGACAAGGATTTTGTCATCTTCATTGTCACATTCCATCAAGTCCGGGATTTCTCCCGTCTCTTCTTCGTCGGTTCTCTCCACAACTACATCAACATCTTCTTGCTTCTTTTCTCTCCAAGTAGTTTTGATGTTGACAAAACGGGTCTTACATTTGTTGGCTGAATGACCAGGGAGTCGACACTTGAAATAGAGTCCTCGTTCTTGACATTCTTTGCGAGATTCAGGTGTGAGCTTGGGGGGTCTGGTAATTGCAGTGGCATCGGCTTCCATGGCATTTGGGTCTTTACGGGGAAAGGAGAAAGGATGTGAGACTGAAGCGGATGTATGAGAAGTACGTGCTTTGATTTCCCTGACTCTTTCCCACGCTGCATTGAAAGATGCTGCTTTTTCATACCATTTATCGATCGAGTCGGGCGCTGGGTGCATAGTCATAATATGCATCATTAGGTTGGAAGGGATCCCGGCGGAATAGTAGCCAATCAAGACGTTGTGATCGGTAATACTGGCACGTGCAGCGTTGGTCTGGAACTCGGTGGTGTAGAGGCTGAGGGAAGGAGTGAACACGCCTTTACTCAAGATCATCTTCTTCGTAGAAAGCCATCCAATAGCTTGATTGACAATGTCATGATGTTTGAATCTCCTGTTGAGCTTTGCTGTAAAGGAAGCCCAGGTACCCATGTTGAGAGTACCATCATTTTGTATGCAGCTAACGCAGAAAGTAGATGCCCAGCTTTTGGCTGATCCTTTGTTCATGTACGAGAGGGCGAAGGTGATTTGTTTGGCATCGTTATTGTAGATCTCTGAGTTGGTGCTGAGGTAGAACACTACATTGTTGAACCATCCCAGGTATTCGGAGTAGGTTCTGTCGAACTCTTGGGGGGCGTTGAGTCATAGCTCAGTAGGTCGGTTAGTCATCTCTGGTGGCAGTACAGCAATGAGGGGCCGAGGTGGGGGTTGAATAGGTGTTACAGGCGAAGTTTCTTCGTTGTCTTCGTCTTGGTCAGAGGTTTCTGAGAGTTCTTCGTCATCAGATAATTCTGGAATAACTGGGGGTGGGTGTCGAGGGGTTGTTCTCGACGTTCTAGGAGTACTAGAAGACAGGGCAAGGAAGGATACAGCTCATGATAGTAGTGGCCATGCAGAGGGTAAACTTTGAGCTTTTGTTATGTGTGGGCTGGGTAGGCTCGCATGTATCCGCAAGTTGACTAGGACCGAGGTGAAAATCGGGACTGGGAAGGTCTCTTTTGAAGAGCCTTTAGCTGGACTGAGGAACCGGGAGACCGAAGTTGTCAAGAGTGCAAGACTAGGATAGTATTGCAGAGCTCAAAGTTAGGGAATACAGGTGGTGCTAGTACAGTTTATATACTTGGGAGAGGCTCCCACAGACCAAGACCATGAAAGGAAAAAGGATACAAAAGGTAGATAAAAGAACATTGTAGAATGTGATGGAAGAGGAGGGAACTCTGTTGAAGAGCGGAGATTGATGAGGCTATGTATGTATGACTCAGTTAGTGAGTCAGCTACAGAAGTCCGAGGAATCGGAACGAAGGAATGTAATCGTAATCTTGATGACAGAAGAAAGGTGAACCCATGGGTTACCATGGAAGAGTCATCAAGACGAAGAGCAAGATGAAAAATATTGTAGAGATAAGGTGAAAGGAGAGCAAAAGTATGAATGCAAAGTATGAATTGTAACAGTGACCAAGCCTGTTGGGTAGCAATTGAGCTGGCTGGGTTGCAATTTGTTACGTGTGGACTGGGTAGGCTTGCACGTATCCACAAGGTGACTAGGATTAGGGGCTAGGACTAGGACTGGAGAAGGCCTCTTTGGAGGAACCTTTGCTGAGACTGAGGGACTAAGGGGACCGAAGTCGACAAGGGTGCTGGGCAAGACTAAGCATAGTATTGCAGAGCTCAAAGTTAGAGAATACAGGTCATGCTAATATGGTTTATATACTTGTAAGGAGTGAGCACGGACCAAGACTATGAAAGGAAAAAGGACAAAGAAGGATAGATATGAAGAATATCAAGGAATGTGAAGGAAGCGGAAAGAACCCTGTTGAAGGGCAGAGATTAACGAGGCTATGTATGACTCAGTTGGTGAGTCAGCTACAGAATGCTGAGGAATTGGAGCGAAAGAAAGAAAGTGTAATCGTGATGACGAATAAAAGGTGAAACCGTGGTTTACCGTGAAGGAGTCATCAAGATGGAAAGTAATAGGAAACAAAAGATAGTTCAGTGAAACGTAACATTACCCCCCCTGTACATCTCGAGTCACCGATGAGAGCCAGTCTTGAGGGACACATACATGGCAAGGACAGCTAGAGGTCAAGAGGGTAGGCGCTAGGGGAGCCAGTGACGTTTGCATAGGCTACATCATCCCAAACATTGTCAACGTGAGCATTGGTATCGGGGAGAGGAGAGATGAGTGAGACGGTACATCGATGACGAGGGGTTACGAGGTGCACGTCCTGGCGCGAGGAGGGGTGCGAGAGGGATTGTTGGGTCACGGAGGAACCCAATGATGATGATGATGATGTGGGGCGGCACGGTGGACGGGGATGAGGTTGGTATGGGCATCAGACCTGAGCGTGACCGGGAGCCCATACATAGCATAGCGGGCATTGGTACTGGGAGCATTGGGCATGACAATTCCCCAGCCGGTGACACTCAAAGCAGGCCTCGGAGTACCGGGGATGGTTAGGGGGAAGGATCAGCCAGCCACCAAGTCCGGCTAGCCACTCATCAGTGTGGGCTAGGGATGCTTCGATAGCAGGGTCAAGAGGAAAGGATGAAGCACTCAGGGTCATCTGAGAGGAGTAGGGGGGTGGTTGGACTCTTTGGGCGAGAGCGAGTTCTTGAGTATAATGCTCAATGTCCACTAGGAATTCCCCGAAGTGGAGTTGGTACCCCATAGTGACAAGGGCCCCAGGTAAGTCATCCCTGATATGTCGAAGGACTCCCACAATGAGGGTGATGTGGGCGTCGGGATTGGTGGAATTGTTTCGCACGATAAGATCAATGCGTTCCATCTTGATTAATGCTTTATAGAGGGCGAGAAGAGGGGACCCATAGTCAAGATGACTGGTGGCTGGAATAGCCAGCCGAGAGTCCATGATGTGATGGAGGAGGACCTGCACGTATGTGTCGTCAGGCATATCAGAGCGGAGACAGTGAGATGCTGGGGGAAGAAGAACCAATAGAATCGGTGGGTGAGAACTAATCGGGTGAGTAGCAAAATGGTCCAGCGTATCTAATGCGGGTCTTGCCACCCTCCAGGCATCATCGGGATTCTCTTCCTACCCTGGTTGTCCAGTTGTAGAGAGGGAGTCTTCTTGCTTGGTTTGGTCGTCGTGAAGTTGGAGATGGATCTGGTCAGTGGCGGTGACGAAAAAAGATGATGACGATGGAGTGTTGTCGACTAGTTCTGGGATGGGGGAGACAGATCAACGACATAGGTTAAACCCATAGTGAAATGAATGAAAGGAAGACGACGAAAGTTAAAAGGTATGGTGAAAGGGGCAGTAGTCGTAGCGGCAAAAGTAGGTGTGTTCTAAGGAGTGGGAACTAGGAACTTTGTAGCGAAAGCGAAAGATGAAGTGGGATAATTTTTCTTTAGGAATGAAGTCGAACAAAAAAGTGAGAAGGAAGGAGAAGATGGGGAGTTTCAAAGTTTGTAATGTTTTTTGTAGTCAGTCAGCAGTGCTGCGGAATGTTTCAAGTCCCGCTCGGGAACCCACGAGTCTTCTTCAGCTGTGTATCCTTTCCATTGGATCAGGAAGGAGTGGTGTGCTGCGGAACCCTGATGGGATCAGATCTCTTCAATTTCATATTCTTCTTCTCCTTCTACTAGATCCGGTGGTGGCTGTGGGAATTTCTGTCCGTAAATGACATTTTCATGGTAGGGGGATAAGAGAGAGGCATGGAATACGGGATGAATTTTCCATGTTGTAGGGAGGCGTAGTTGGTAAGTAATTGGTGAAAGGACTTTCGTGATGGTGAACAGTTCTTCTCGTTTTGCAGCAAACTTGGGGTTAGTTCCGAGACGTATTAGATTTCTTGCTTCTAACCATACCTGTTCACCAAGTTTGAACGGAGTAAACCGTTGTTTAAATCTAGCTGCCATGGTTTGCCTAGCGAGTTCGTGGGCAGCAAGGGCTTCATTTCGTGCAACCATGAGAGTAGATAACCATTGATTGACTGCTGGAAGGTTTGATGATGGGAGAACCAAAGGTAGGGCTTGGGGTTCGAAGCCCATCATGAGAAAGAACTGTGACTTCCCTGTGACCGAGTGAGGGCAATGATTGTGCGCAAATTCTGCCATTGCGATGTGATTGGCCCATGTCGTTGGTTTATTCCCACAGAAGATCCATAAATAAGTTTCCACTTCCTGGTTCACACATTCCGTTTCACCGTCAGTCTGAGGGTGGTAGGCGGTGGAGATAGCGAGTTTGTAACCAAGAAGTCTCCCTAATTCCTTAGCGAAGGAAGAGGCGAATTGGGGGCCTCGGTCGGAGATAATTTTCTCATAGAGGCCAAACTGGGTAAAGACGTGGGTAAAGAACAGGGAGGCGATGCCTTCGGCGGTGACGGTGGTTGTAGTGGGGCAGAGAATTACCCTCTTCATAAGGCCATGGTCGACCACGACCAGGAGAGTGTCAAAGCTGGCAGAGGAAGGAAGACTGGTGATGAGATCGCAAGAAACCTGCTGGAACGGGCGGGTGCAGGCGGAAGGAATAGGGATGAGCGGAGGGTGGCTGGGATGAGTGTTAGACTTGTTGCGCTGACAGACCGCACAGCCAGCAACATAACGACGGATATACTGAGCAAAACCAGGCCACCAGTACTGTGCAGCAACCAACTGGCGAGTTTTGAGGTAGCCTGGGTGTCCTGCCGTGTCATGGTCGTGGCACCCGGACACAATGGAGTGCCGGAGAGCGTCGTCGCACGGGATATACAAGCGACCCTGATAATAAAGTTTGTCATCCGCATAGGACCAATCAAAAGGAACATAGGATGCAGAAGAACTGGGCAGAGGTTGGGGGTGAAGCCAGTCAAGGACCACGGGGTTGGAGGCGGAGGCTTTGCGATTTTGGCGATCGAGGATGATATCAATAAGGTTGACAAATAAAGAGTCGGGTAGCAGAGTCACATTTGCATTGTCAGGGGGAGAGTCATCAGGAATATGATCTGGGCAGCGAAAGAGAGCATTGGGACCCGAGAGCAACTTTCCTGGGACGTGGCTGATCGTAAGGTCGAAGTCCTGAAGATCCAACAGCCAATGGGCCTGATGGCGATTCAGCAGTTGCGCCTGGCGAAAGTAGGTGAGGTTCTTGTGATTGGTGAAGACTTGAACGGGTGAGGCAGAGCTGATGAGATAATGACACCAGGCGCGTAAGGCACGGAGGATGGCGAGAAGTTCGCGATCATGGATATCATAGTTGTGCTCGGTGGGTGCAAAGGATTGTGAAAGATAGGAATAAGGGTGCTAGTCCCCGTTAGCGTCAGATTGTAGGAGGATTCTGCCAGTCGCCCATTTAGAGGCGTCAGTGGCGATAGCGAAGGGTTTGGTGACATCGGGAAGGTGGAGTACGGGTTTAGTTAAGAACTTTGTTTTGAGTGAATCGAAGGCGGTCTGACGGGCCAGCGTCCAGTCCCATGGGATGGTTTTCTTGGTGAGATTGATGAGAGGGCGAGCGATGGTAGAGTAATCTTGGATAAACCGGCAGTAAAAGTTAGCGAATCCAAAGAAAGAGCGTACTTTCTTAAGGCTAGTTGGTACTTTCCAGGTGGAAATACCATCCAGCTTAACTGGGTCCATCGCTAATCGGCCAGGTTTGACAATCATTCCCAAGTATTCGACTTCGGATGTGTCGAAAATGCATTTCTCTAGTTTGAGATGCAAGTCCAGATTGGTCATCCGTTGGAGGACCCATCTGGTATTTCGTTCGTGGGTGTCTTTATCAGGGGAATAGATCAGTAAGTCATCCATATAAATGACCAACCATCCCTCTGTGATCATGTCGCGGAATGAGTCGTTCATAAAATGCTGGAAAGTAGTGGAAGAATTAGTCATTCCAAAGAACATCACCATTGGTTTGAACAATCCTCTATGTGTAATGAATGCTGCTTTCCACTGGTCGCCATCCTTGATTCGAATGTTGTTATATCCCCATCGGATGTCAAACTTGGTAAAATGTTTCGCTGCCTTCCATTTGTCGATTAGGTCTGTAATTAGTGATAAGGGATAAGCGTCTCGGATAGTGTGGTCGTTTAGGTAATGATAATCTTGGCAGGGATGGAGTTTACCATCTTTCTTCTTGACGAAGAAAAATGGTGAAGCTTGAGGAGAGTTCGAGGGACGAATTTTGCCTGATTTGATGTGTTCATCAATGAAATTATTGGCTGCTATAATCTCGTCAGTGGATAATGGTAGAGTTTACCGATCTTGGGAATAAAGGAATCCTTCAGGTTGATCGCATGATCGTACGGCCGAGTTGGTGGTAGCGTTCCGGCTGCCACTTCAGAGAATACCAATTGCTAATCTTCGTATTTGGTTGGAAGAGTTACTTTTGGTTTGTTGACCAGGTTTTGTATGGCTAAATCTGTCGATGTAGTGTAAGCCTTTACCATGGCTGGAGAGATGCATTTTGGGGTTAAGTAGTGTTTATCTCCTTGAATGACTCAATTGATACAATAGGACGTTACCGCTTTCCTGGTAAGGTCTTCAGGTCGGAGGAAATTTACATTATTGGTTTCGAGGTAATTGTAAAGTCGTTTGTTGAATTCGTGGGTTATCGAGGTGTGGTGTACCTGGTGAGGTTCGATTTTGTAATATCCCGGGGCTTGTTGATTTTCCTGGGTGTGTTTCTTGATTTCGGTGGTGACGTCGTTTGATCGATCGGTTTCTTGCTTGAGATGTAGTTGATTCCTTTTCCAGTCTATAACAGGGTCTTCTTGTTGAAGCCATGGGAATCCTAGGATGATACGATCATTTCCGTACCCCATAACATGGAAATGAACCTTTGTGGTAACGTGTCCGATTGTGACGTAGAGTTTGGCAGTGAAATGGATTGTTCCTTTGATGTTTAGGGAGCCATTGACATTTTTGACAGGGATCGGGGTTGGTAATCGGGTGCAGGGAATCTGATTCTTTCGAACGAATCCCCAATCAAGGCAATTGATATGCGCTCCTGAGTCTATGAGGGCAGTAGTGATGATGGTTTTCTTGGTACTCGCAGGAATTGATAACGTGGCAGTTATGAATAGTGATTTCTTGGATTTAGATTGTACAGGCGAGTACCTAGTGTGGGAAGGAGAGGCTGACATCATTACAGACTCCCCCTTTAAAAAGACTGGACCTTGTTGACGAGGATTTCATCATTTTCGTCATCACATTCCATCAAGTCCGGGATTTCTCCCGTCTCTTCTTCGTCGGTTCTTTTCACAACTACATCAACATCTTCTTGCTTCTTTTCTCTCCAAGTAGCTTTGATGTTGATGAAGCAGGTTTTGCATTTGTTGGCCGAGTGACCAGGGAGACGACACTTGAAACAGAGTCCTCATTCTTGGCATTCTTTGCGAGATTCTGGTGTGAGCTTGGGTGGTCTGGCAATCGCTGTTGCGTCGACTTCCATGGCATTTTGGTCCTTTCGGGGGAAGGAGAAGGGACGTGAGGTAAAAGGGAAGTTATTAGAGGCACATGCTTTGTTTTCCCAAACCCTATCCCAAGCAGCATTGAAAGATGCTGCTTTCTCATACCATTTATCAATAGAATCTGGTACTGGGTCCATGGTCATAATACACATCATCAGGTTTGAGGGGATCCCGGCAGAATAGTAGCTGATCAAGACATTGTGGTCAGTAATACTGGCACGTGCGGCATTGGTCTGGAATTCGGTGGTGTAAAGAAAGAGAGAAGGAGTGAACATGCCTTTATTCATGGTCATCTTCTTGGTAGAAAGCCACCCGATTGCTTGATTGACAACATTGTGATGTTTAAATCCCTCATTGAGCTTAGCTGTAAAAGAAGCCCAGGTGCCCATGTTGAGGGTACCATCGTTTTGCACGCAACTAACTTGGAAGGTGGATGCCCAGCTTTTGGCCGATCCCTTGTTCATGTATGAGAGAGCGAATGCGATTTGTTTAGCATCATTGTTGTAAATCTCCGAATTGGTGCTGAGGTAGAACACGACGTTGTTGAACCATCCTGGATATTCGGAATAAGTTCTGTCGAACTCCTGGGGGGCGTTGAGTCATAGTTCAGTGGGTCGGTTAGTCATCTCTGGTGGCAATACAGCAATGAGGGGTCAAGGCGGAGGTTGAACAGGCGTTACAGGTGAAGTTTCTTCATTGTCTTCATCTTGGTCAGAGGTGTCTGAGAGTTCATCGTCAGATGATTCTGGGATAACTGGGGGTGGTTGTCGAGGAGTTGTTCTCGACGTTCTGGGAGTACTAGAAGACAGGGCGAAGAAGGATACGGCTCACGATAGTAGTGGCTGTGCAGAGGAGTGACTTTGAGCTTTTGTTACATGTGGGCCGGGTAGGCTCGCATGTATCCGCAAGGTGACTAGGACTAGGGGCTAGGACTAGGACTAGAGAAGGCCTCTTTGGAGGAACCTTTGCTGAGACTGAGGGACTAAGGGGACCGAAGTCGACAAGGGTGCTGGGCAAGACTAAGCGTAGTATTGCGGAGCTCAAAGTTAGAGAATACAGGTCATGCTAATATGGTTTATATACTCGTGAGGAGTGAGCATGGACCAAGACTATGAAAGGAAGAAGGATAGATATGAAGAATATCAAGGAATGCGAAGGAAGCGGAAAGAACCCTGTTGAAGGGCAGAGATTAACGAGGCTATGTATGACTCAGTTGGTGAGTCAGCTACAGAATGCTGAGGAATTGGAGCAAAAGAAAGTAATTGTAATCGTGATGATGAATGAAAGGTGAAACTGTGGTTTACCATGAAGAAGTCATCAAGATGGAAAGTAATAGGAAACAAAAGATAGTTCAGTGAAACGTAACATTACCCCCCCTGTACATCTCGAGTCACCGATGAGAGCCAGTCTTGAGGGACACATATGTGGCAAGGACAGCTAGAGGTCAAGAGGGTAGGCGCTAGGGGAGCCAGTGACGTTTGCATAGGCTACGTCATCCCAAACATCGTCAACGTGAGCATTGGTATTGGGGAGAGGAGAGATGGGTGAGATGGTACATCGATGACGAGGGGTTACAAGGTGCACGTCCTGGCACGAGGAGGGGTGCGAGAGGGATTGTTGGGTCACGGAGGAACCCGATGATGATGATGATGATGTGGCACGGCACGGTGGACGGGGATGAGGTTGGTTTGGGCATCAGACCTGAGCGTGACCAGGAGCCCACACGTAGCATAGTGGGCATTGGTACTGGGAGCATTGGGCACGACAATGCCCCAGCCGGTGACACTCAAAGCAGGCCTCGGAGTACTGAGGATGGTTAGGGGGAAGGATCAGCCAGCTACCAAGTCCGGCTAGCCACTCATCAGTGTGGGCTAGGGATGCTTCGATAGCAGGGTCAAGAGGAGAGGATGAAGCACTCAGGGTCATCTGAGAGGAGTAGGGGGGTGGTTGGACTCCTTGGGCGAGAGCGAGTTCTTGAGTATAACGCTCAATGTCCACTAGGAATTCCCCGAAGTGGAGTTGGTACCCCATAGTGACGAGGGCCCCACGTAAGTGATCCCTGATATGTCGAAGGACTCCCACAATGAGGGTGATGTGGGCGTCGGGATTGGTGGAATTGTTTCGCACGATAAGATCAATGCGTTCCATCTCGATTAATGCTTTATAGAGGGCGAGGAGAGGGGACCCATAGTCAAGATGACTGGTGGCTGGAATAGCCAGCCGAGAGTCCATGATGCGATAGAGGAGGACCTGCACGTATGTGTCGTCAGGCATATCAGAGTGGAGACAGTGAGATGCTGGGGGAAGAAGAACCAATAGAATTGGTGGGTAAGAACTAATCAGGCAAGTAGCAAAATGGTCCAGCGTATCTAATGCGGGTCTTGCCACCCTCTGTTACATTTTCCCCTATTCTTACTCCTTTTATGGGAACCCCTAACTTCGGTCTACAACGTCGCCCTCGGCATACTCCTTTGGATCCTCCTCGCGCTCCTCGTGCTGTACCCGCTGAGTACAGCCT
>JBBPJJ010001271.1:0-10314 GCA_038088635.1 Veloboletus limbatus
AAACATCCTCAAGGATACCTCTCTGAGCGATGCAATACACACCCTGGAGACGAAAGATCCTGCGGTAGGTCGCTCGCCAGGTTCCGCTCGACGCGACACGCTCATTTTCTACCACGAACCACGACCTCTTTTTTTTTTTTTTTGTATGGCTTCTGCTTCCACTTCTTGCGATGACGACACAGACGCCGCTCTCTCGTCTTCCCGCAACTGAACCAGAGGCGCTCGCCAAAGCCCTCGGGAAATTCTCCCTTTGGCTGTCCACTCCGGACGTGATCTCTTCGCCCCGTCTATTCCCGCTCTCCTCATCGCTGCTTGCGGCGCATGTGCATCGCGGTGCACTGCGGCGCCTCGTCCATGCCTACAGTGCATTATGTGACTGCGTTCGGGCAGAGAGCACGCGGGGGAGATACGTTGCGGGAAGTGTGGTTCTAGGAAGGGAGCGGCCATTCGGACAAGTAGAGCTGTTGAGACAGATCTTTGGGTTGGAGGAAGACTCTTTATGATGGCTGCCATCGAAGCGCTGTTTCAAAGGCTCACTTTGGGACACGAAGCAGGTGCCATGGAGTCGACCATGTCTTGAGCAAGTTCTTGAATTACCTACGAAGTGGATATGTTCTCCGTGATATCAAACAGTATTTCGAAAGACAATCAGCGGGTCTCAAAGTAGCACATTCACGAAAGAAAAAGTATCATTACGAAAGCAAAAGTATGAGTCGCAAAAAAAGTTGAACGGTCATGTTCAAGCTCCGATGGAATTAACTGGAGCGGCCCGAGACGCCCGGCAGTAGGTTAGGGTTACGCTTACAAAGTAGTTGCGGTGTACAGCCAAGATAGACACACTTGCAGACGGGTGGAACCCCACGTCACGTGCCCGCCGCGGCCCTGTAAGTTTTCCGACATAAGTAACGTATTGTTTTGACGACGGCTGTATTCTTGAGCGCTGATTGACTGAATCACTAGATCTCCTCCCGACGTCGTCCGCTACCAGCTACTCACCCTGGTCACTTCCCCTCTCAATGCACCCCCCTACCACCTCTGCCCACTCTCGTCAACTAGGCTGTCGAACATGAGGTTGAAGCCATCCTCGACTCGCATGAGCGTCGCGGGCGTATTGAATATCTTGTTCACTGGCGCAGTTTTCCCCGCGAAGAGCGCAAATGGAAATGGAGCTCCGAGTTGCCAAATGTGCAAGCCACCATGACCCTGTTCCATCCACTGCCCCCCGTCCCCACACTCGTCTCCGCCTTCATCCGTCCTCCGCTGCCGCGGGCGTCAGCCTTAAAAGGGGGACAATGTCAGGATATCATTTTTTCTTCCTTATTTTCCTTATCCTTCCTTATCTGTCAACGATCACATTCCTTCTCCAATTGCTTTCATACGGCCTTGCATTCCTTTTCTCCTTTCTCTTACCACATGTATCACGCCCTGTAGTATATAAGGAGGCTCGTCTTATCGACCATGCCTCCTTAGTTATTTTCTCGCTCATCGGAATTGTGACTCATTTTGTGTCACCTCTGCGTGGGATCCAACATTTGTACCTTGTGTTGTGTTTGTCACATGTAATCAGAGTTGTATCATCCGTACTAGTACTTGCCACTTTCTCGCCAGACCTTGCAAGACCTAGGACGACATGTGTTCCAATATCGTTAAACTCTACTAGATCTAGGACAGCCTAGCAAGGACCCTCTGTGGTTCCCTAGGTCTAGCTAGCTTCTGCCACTTTTGCTGATGACTCAACCGCCATATAATCCGACCATCAAACATCGAGATCTGTCTCAATATTTCATTTTTTCTCATGAAACAGATTCCTATCAAATGTGCTCACTGCTTTTGCTATCAAAAAATCCCTGCTGAATCCGCACATCAGGAAAAATAAAGAAGTCTACATACTGCTATATAGTCTACATAGGATGGTAGCTGCTGTCGAGTTCCCCCAACAACTAGGGTCTATGTAGCAGGCAAAAAATCCATATATGGCTACAGTAGCAACCAGTAGCTATGAAAACTTATGTCACTGTAGACAACATAGTACAATATAGCAGAGGAGGCTGGACAATGTTGACTATATAGACTCAGTCGAACTCATAGCAACCAGTATCACTCCGACAAATGAACAAACAAAACAGCAATAATCGGAACAATGCTGCAACTACGACAGCAAGCTTCTACATATCAATATCCGAACTACCGTACCCCTCACCCTCATCCTCATTCTCATTCTCATCTTCGTCCTCACCATATCCAGCTTCAATCTCATCATCCTGCTAGTCCTCTACCAGTACTTCCTCACTGTCCATCCAGTGGTCCTCAATGTCCTCGTCCTCTGCTCCAGGGGTGTGGTCCATCTCGATGTCCTCTGTAGCAGAGTCCGCACGCTGGTATTCTCGCATTGCATTCACAAATGCACGGTTCGGGATGGCGCGCTGCAGCTTTTTCTCACTTGTTGAGGTGGATGGAGCACTGGCATGCATGTTATTTCCTCGCAGTGTCAATTTTATGTACCTTGATTCAAGACGCACTTACCACCCATTTTCGTAAACTTGCTGTAGTAGCTTCTTCAGTAGCCCTAGCTTGGACGTCATGTCGTCAAACTCCTCGAGTGAAGCAAGGTGGCTCTTGAAGACTCCTGAGTATTCATCTTCCTTGAATGCGATCATTTCATGGCAGCTTGACGTCCACTCATCAACCGCGCACTCGATCTGAGTTGATTGAGTTCAAGTTAGCAAGACGGTCTTATATTAAATCCAATGCTTACCGCAGTGAGAGCGAGTGCAAACCCAGCAATGGGAAACAGATTATAATATTTCCCCCAACGAACAGCGTCGTCACTTTTGTTCTTGAACAGGACTTCATTGATCGTTTGCTGGATAGAGGGATGGCTGTATAATCCAGTATGTTCATTTAGAGTAGCGCTGCGAATCTTTGTGAATGTGTTAGTATCTATAAATATGTCGATCTTGGGACTTACACGAAATATGAATGCCGAGTCCTTCTTCAATTCGATTGCGAGCAGGCGGTTCTTCTCTTGCACTGCCTTGTTGCTACTTGTTTCGAAGCTGAAGAGGGTTGTTGTTACGTGTGGGCCGGGTAGACTCGCACGTAGCCGCAAGGTAACTAGGACTGGGGACGAGGACTAGGACTTGAAGAAGGCTTCGTTATGAGAGGCCTTTACTAAGACTGAGGGACTTGGGGACCGAAGTCGACGAACTGAGAGGCAAGACTTAAGCGTAGGATTGCGGAGCTCAAAGTTAAGGAATACAGGTCGTGCTAGTGTGGCTTATATACGTATGAGAAGCTAGCACGGACCATGACTATGAAAGGAAAAAGATAAAGAAGGATAAATGAGAAGAACAGCATAGAATGCGAGAGAAATGGAAAGAACCCTGTTGAAGGGTAAGGATTGATGAGGTTATATATGACTCAGTTAGTGAGTCAGCTATAGAAGTCCGAGGAATCAGAAAGAAGAAAAGTAATCATAATCAGGATGACAAGGGAAAGGTGAACCCGCGGGTTACCGTAGAAAGGTCATCAAGAAAGAAAAGATAGAAAGAGAAGGATGTATCGTAACATTACCCCCCAGTACATCTCAAGTCACCGATGAGAACCAGGTCTTGAGGGATACATATGCGGCGGGTTGATTAGAGGTCCTGGGCATAGGCACCAGGAGATCCAGTGACGTTTGCATAAGCAACATCATCCCAAACGTCGTCAATATGGGTATCGGCGTCAGGGAGAGGGGAGATGGGTGAAACAGTACATCGTCGACGAGGGATCGCAAAACGAACGGGCTGGCGTGTGGATGCACGCGGTAGGGAGTGTTGAGTGGAGGAAGAGCCCGATGATGATGACGATGCTGGGTGTCGTGGCAGACGAGGACAAGGACGGCTAGGACAACGGACCTGCGCGTGTCCTGGGGCCCATACAAGGCATAGTGGGCATTGGTATTGGGGGCACTGGGCGCGACAATGTCCTAGTCGATGACACTCGAAGCAAGCTTCGGAGTATCTGGGATGATTAGGGGGAAGGACAAGTCGTCCTCCAAGTCTGGCTAACCACGCATCCGTGTGAGCCAGAGATGCTTCAATGGCAGGGTCGAGAGGAGAGGAGGAGGCGCTTGGGGTCGTTGGAGAGTAGGGAGGTGGTTGGACCCCTTGGGCAAGTACGAGTTCGCGAGTGTAGCGTTCGATGTCTGCGAGGAACTCCCCGAAGTGGAGTTGATACCCCATGGTAACTAGGGCGCCTCGTAGGTGATCTCGGATATGTCTAAGGACACCCACGATGAGGGTGATGTGGGCATCAGGATTAGCCGAGTTATTGCGTACGATGAGGTCGATGCGCTCCGTTTCAATGAGAGCTTTGTAAAGGGCAAGGAGAGGGGAACCGTAGTCGAGATGACTAGTGGCTGGAATAGCCAGCCGGGAGTCCGTAATGCGGTGCAGGAGGACCTGCGCGTATGTATCATCTGGTGTGTCTGAGCGGAGACGGTGAGATGCTGGGGGAAGAAGAACTGATAAAATCAGTGGGTGAGAACTAATCGGTCTAGTAGCGAAAGGATCTGGCATATCTAGTGCAGGACTCGCCACCTGCCAGGCACCATCGGGATCCTCTCCCCACCCTGCTTCTGCGGTTGTTGAGTCGGAGTCGGCTGATTCTTCTGGGTCGTCATGAAGTTGCAAGCGTATTTGTTCTGGAGCTGTGATGTAGGACGACGATGGTGAAGGAGTGTCGTCGGCCAGTTCGGGAATGGGGGAAACAGAGCGAACAGTGTAAGTTAAACCCATGACGAAAGGACTGAAGGGAATTTTTTTTTTTTAAAAGTATGATGGAAGGGGCAGTATTCGTATCTACAGAAGCAAGTGTGTTGAAGGGAATGAGAACTGGGGACTTTGTAGCGAAAGCGGAATATAAAATGTGAAAGTTTTTCTTTGGGAACAAAGTTGAACATAAAGTGGGAGGTAGAAGAGCAGATGAGGAGTTTCAAAGTTTATGACGTTTTTTATAGTCGGCCAGAAGTGCTGCGGAATGTTTCAAGTTCCGCTCGGGAACCCACGAGTCTTCTTCGGCTGTGTACCCTTTCCATCGGATTAAGAAGGAACGATGTGCTGCGGAACCACGATGGCATCAGATTTCCTCAATTTCATATTCTTCTTCGCCTTCTATTAAGTCCGGTGGTGGTTGTGTGAAATTTGTTCCGTAAGTATTGTTCTCATGATAGGGGGAAAGAAGGGAGGCATGGAATACCGGATGGATCTTCCAAGTTTTTGGGAGGCGTAGTTGATACGTGATTGGTGAGAGAATCTTTATAATGACGAACGGCCCTTCACGTTTTGCGGCGAATTTGGGGTTAACTACCAGGCATTTCAAGTTCCTTGCTTCCAACCACACCTGTTCTCCTAATTTGAATGGGGTGAACCGTTGTTTAGATCTTGCTGCCATGGTTTGTCTAGCTAGTTCGTGGGCTGCAAGGGCTTCGTTTCATGCCGCTGTGAGAAGTGATATGCGCTGGTTTACGGCTGGAAGATTTGATGACGGAATAATCGTTGGCAGGGCTTGGGGTTCAAAACCCATCATGAGAAAGAAGGGTGACTTTCCGGTGACTGAGTGGGGATGGTGGTTATGTGCGAATTCCGCCATTGCGATATGATTGGCCCACGTTGTCGGTTTGTTCCCACAGAAGATCTGTAAATATGTTTCCACCTCTTGATTCACACGTTCTGTCTCGCCATCAGTTTGGGGGTGATAAGTGGTGGAGATAGCCAGTTCGTATCTGAGGAGTCTTCCCAGCTCCTTAGCGAAGGAGGAAGCGAACTGGGGACCGCGGTCAGAGATAATCTTTTCATAAAGGCCAAACTGGGTGAAAACATGGGTAAAAAAGAGTGAAGCGATCCCTTCAGCAGTGACTGTGGCGGTAGTAGGACAAAGAACCACCCCCTTCGTAAGGCCATGGTCGACCATGACCAGGAGAGCATCAAAGCCAGAGGAACGGGGAAGACCGGTGATCAGGTCGCAGGAGACCTGCTGAAAAGGGCGAGTACAAGTGGAATGGATGGGCATGAGAGGGGGAGTAAAGGGGTGTGTGTTAACCTTGTGCTGCTGACAGGTGGCGCAGCCGGCGACATATCGACGAATGTACTGCGCCAGGCCAGGCCACCAGTAATGCGCCACGACCAGCTGGTGAGTCTTAAGGTACCCCGGGTGTCCTGCTGTTTCGTGATCGTGGCACCCAGACACAATAGCACGCCGAAGCAAGTCGTTGCAGGGAATGTACAAACGACCACGGTAGGAGAGTTTTCCATTGGCGTAAGACCAATCAGAGGGAAGACGGGCAGAGGAACCAGGGAGAGGCCGAGGGTTTAACCAATCAAGAACCAGGGGGTCGGAAGTAGAGGCATCCTGGATTCGGCGATCAAGGGCATCATCGACGAGGTTGACGAACAGGGAATCGGGAAGGAGGGTGATGTTGGCATTGTCAGAGGGAGCGCTGGTTGGGACATGATCTGGGCGACGAGAAAGAGCATCTGGACCGGTGAGCAATTTACCAGGGATGTGAGTAAGTTTCAGATCGAAGTCCTGTAAATCTAACAACCATCGAGCCTGGCAGCGATTTAACAACTGGGCTTGACGAAAGTAGGTTAGATTTTTGTGGTCAGTAAAGACCTGGACAGGAGTAGGAGAACTAATAAGGTAATGCCGCCAGGCACGCAGGGCCCGGAGGATTGCCAGGAGTTCGCGGTTGTGAATATCATAGTTCCGTTTGGCGGGCGAAAAGGATTGAGAGAGATAAGAACAGGGGTGCCAATCCCCATTCACATCTGATTGCAAGAGGATACCACCAGTTGCCCATTTAGAGGCGTCGGTGGCGATGGTGAACGGCTTTGCACTATTGGGGAGTTGAAGAACAGGCTTGGTGAGAAATGCCGTTTTGAGCGAGTCGAAGGCGACTTGACAAGCTGGAGTCCAGTCCCAAGGAGTCGTTTTCTTTGTGAGGTCGATTAATGGACGAGCTAAGGTAGAGTAGTCACGAATGAAACGGCGGTAAAAATTAGCAAAGCCCAGGAAGGACCGAACGTCCTTGAGAGTAGTTGGTGTTTTCCAAGCATGTATACCATCGAGTTTGACAGGGTCCATGGCCAATTGTCCTGGTTTGACAATCATGCCAAGATATTCTACCTCCAAGGTATTGAAAACACATTTTTCCAGTTTGAGATGTAGATCGAGATCAGCCATTCGTTGAAGAACACGTTTGGTGTTGCGTTCGTGGGTTTCTTGATCGGGGGAATAGATCAATAGGTCATCCATGTAAATTACTAACCATCCTTCTGCGATCAGGTCGTGGAAGGAGTCATTCATAAACCGTTGGAAGGTAGCAGGAGAATTGGTCATGCCAAAGAACATAACCATTGGTTCGAACAATCCCCGATGTGTGATGAATGCCACTTTCCATTGATCACCGTCTTTGATCCGAACGTTGTTATAGCCCCATCGGACGTCGAACTTGGTAAAATGTTTGGCGTCTTTCAGTTTGTCGATCAAGTCAGTAATAAGCGGCAAGGGATAGGCATCGCGAACGGTATGTTCATTTAGATATCGATAGTCCTGGCATGGGCGAAGTTTTCCATCTTTCTTTTTGATGAAGAAGAATGGCGAGGCTTGTGGGGAATTTGAGGGGCGGATTTTGCCGGATTTGAGATGCTCCTCGATGAAGTCATCGGCTGCCTTAGTCTCATTGACGGACAATGGATACAGTTTGCCAATTTTGGGAACAAAAGAGTCTTTTAAGTTGATCGCATGGTCATAAGGTCGAATTGGCGGTAGGGTTCCTGCAGCGACTTCCGAGAATACTGCTTGATAGTTGTTATACTCAGCTGGAAGAGTTACCTTTGGTTTGAGGGCTAGATTTTGTATTGCCAAATCTGTGGACATTGTGTAAGCTTTTACCATAGCGGGAGACACGCATTGTGGGGTTAAATAGCGTGTATCTCCTTTGACTACATGGTTAATGCAATAGGAGGTGATTGCTTTCTTGGTGAAATCTTCAGGTCGAAGGAAATTTTCGTTGTTTGTTTCTAAGTAGTCGTACAATCTTTTGTCGAATGTGTGGGTAATCGCTGCATGGCGCACTGGGTGAGGGTCGGTTTTGTAGTATCCTGGGTGTTGCTGAGTTCATTGAACACGTTCTTGATTTTCGGTGATGAGATCATCGGATCGGTCAGTTTCTGGTTTAAATTGTAATTGGTTTCGTTTCCAATCGATGATGGGGTTTTCCTGTTGAAGCCATGGAAATCCTAAAATAATGCGATCGTTGCCACATCCCATGACGTGAAAAAGAACTTTGGTTGTGGTGTGTCCGATTGTAACGTAAAGGTTGGCAGTGAAATGAATCGTTCCTTTAATATTCAAGGATCCATCAACGTTTTTGACAGGAATTGGACTTGGTAATCGGGTGCAGGGGATCCGGTTCTTTCTGGCGAAACCCCAATCGAGACAATTGATATGTGCTCCAGAATCTATGAGGGCGGTGGTGACGACGGTTTTTGTAGTACTCGCGGGGATCGATAACGTGGTGGTTATGAATAATGATTTCTTGGATGTAGAACGTACAGGCGAGTATTTAGCATGGGAAGGAGAGGCTGACGTCGTTACAGACTCTTCGATTAAAAAGACTGGACTTTGTTGACGAGGATTTCGTCATCTTCGTCGTCACATTCCATCAAGTCTGGGATTTCTCCCATCTCTTCTTCGTCAGTTCTTTTTACAACTACATCAGCATCTTCCTGCTTCTTTTCTCTCCAGGTGGCCTTGGTGTTGACGAAGCGGGTTTTACATTTATTGGCCGAGTGACCCGGGAGACGACATTTGAAGCAGAGCCCTCATTCTTGACATTCCTTGCGAGATTCCAGCATGAGCCTGGGCGGCCTAGAGACGGTGGTTGTATCGACTTCCATGGCGTTTGGATCTTTGTGGGGAAAAGAGAAAGGACGTGAGATTGGAGCGGATGTATGGGAGGTACATGCTTTGATTTCCCTAACTCTATCCCAGGCTGCATTGAAGGATGCAGCCTTTTCGTACCATTTATCGATCGAGTCTGGTACTGGGTCCATGGTCATGATGCGCATCATAAGATTGGAAGGGATTCCAGCAGAGTAGTAGCCGATCAAGATGTTGTGGTCAGTGATGCTGGCGCGCGCAGCGTTGGTCTGAAACTTGGTGGTGTAGAGACTGAGAGAAGGGGTGAACACTCCTTTATTCAAGACCATCTTCTTCGTGGAAAGCCATCCGATAGCTTGGTTGACGACGTCGTGATGTTTAAATGCCCTGTTGAGCTTAGCAGTAAAAGAAGCCCATGTACCCATATTGAGTGTGCCATCGTTTTGTACACAGCTGACACGGAATGTGGCTGCCCAACTCTTGGCTGATCCCTTGTTCATATAAGATAGGGCGAAGGCAATTTGTTTAGCATCATTGTTGTCAATCTCGGAATTGGTGCTGAGATAGAACACCACGTTGTTGTACCATCCCGGGTATTCGGAATAAGCTCCATCAAACTCCTGGGGAGCATTGAGTCGTAATTCAGTGGGTCGGTTAGTCATTGGTAGTATAGCGACAGGGGATCGAGGCGAAGGTTGAGCAGGTGCTAGGGATCGAGGTGATGGTTGTACTGGGGTTACTGGCAAAGTTTCTTCGTTGTCTTCATCTTGGTCCGAGGGGTCTGAGAGTTCTTCGTCGTCAGATGATTCTGGAATAACTGGGGGAGGGTGTCAAGGTGTTGTTCTCGATGTTCTAGGAGTACTGGAAGACAGGGTGTAGGATGATACGGCTCACGATGATAGTGGCCGTGCAGAAGTTAACTTTGAGCTTTTGTTACGTGTGGGCCGGGTAGACTCGCACGTAGCCGCAAGGTAACTAGGACTGGGGACGAGGACTAGGACTTGAAGAAGGCTTTGTTATGAGAGGCCTTTACTGAGACTGAGGGACTTGGGGACCGAAGTCGACGAACTGAGAGGCAAGACTTAAGCGTAGGATTGCGGAGCTCAAAGTTAAGGAATACAGGTTGTGCTAGTGTGGCTTATATACAGTGACTCCAAAAAGCGTTACAATAACTAACCCCAAACCGGGGCGCGAGATGCCCCGCAACCACCCGTGGGAATATCGCTTCGCTTTGGTGAGGCCAAACGAAGTACAAACCATTGGCTACACATCGGTCCCTGGGTCATGTGATTTGGCCTAGGGGTTGCAAAGATATGACTGTTTTAAAACAGGAACACCATTGTAACAGTTTTTGGACTTTTGCCATAACATACTGGATCTCAATCA